>JAVXUL010046274.1:0-10790 GCA_035590515.1 Trichilia minutiflora
TTATCTTTTCTCTGTTAGGATTTTACATTGGAGCAAGATACTGTGACGCCCATTAATGGATGGAAAGCTTATTATGCAGCTACCAGAGCTGTTGTGAATGTAAATGCTGAATTCTTTAACATCATCAAAGAAAGGTCTCTTCCAGCGATGGGTCGTTTTTGGCTTAATGCAGATTACGTGAAGTGTATTCATGTGTCAGGAGAACTCTTTTCAGGGTATGATGCCTCCTGTTTAAGGGAACCATGTTAACTTTTACCTCCAGTACCTTTATGCTTTTGTTTGATGCCTCCTTTTTGGCAAGTTAGCTTATTTGTGAGCTCTTCATTTATTCTTAGCCTTTTTTGGCATTCTTATGTGATGTGTGGTTGTAGTGGATGTCAATGGTGAGATTATTATGATAATTTACATGTTTACTATTCCTATTTGGATTTGTAAGCATGTTCTTATCAAAATGAAGAAGAAGAAGAAGAAGAAGAAAAAGTATGAAGAAAGGATTTATATGCATGATAAATTCATTTGTATGACATAAATGGCAAAACCACACTTATGATAATTGGTCGTACCTGTAACTTTGCGTACGATACTTGCAGTATATGTATCGTGTATGATACTCAGGTTAGGATTTGGCCGGTTGGTACATGTAACTGGGAATAGATGAGAACTGAATGTTGATTGCTAGAGGAAAAAGGTGGGAGATTTTTAACATTCTGGAACCTTTTGAGATATTTCTGAATGTGTATTGCCTGATTGGTAACTAACTTAAGGTTGTGATTTATGGTTAGGCTCTGTTACATTTTTAGATGCCTATTACAATATATTTATCTTGTTGATTGCATAGTAGAACGCTTTTCATCATAGTGGTATATTTTTAAAGGAGCGCTAAGTACATGCCCACACAACCCCCCCACCTTTTTTCCAAAGAAAGCCTTTTTTTTTTTTTTTTTACTTTTCCAATTCTTAGGAAGTTAGGAATCCATTCACCTTGCTAGTGCTGCTAAGTTTTCAAGGTTCTTAATCACCATCTGCTGCTTCTGAATTAAATCTTTTGCTTGCATGTTTGACTGAAATCCAATAGCAGGGGAGTCATCTTTTTCTTTCTTAATTTCTTGGTTTACAGGTATAATTCTGTTATTCAGAGTTGGCAGCTGGCCTTTAATTGGGAACAAGGGGTTGACTTTCAGGTACAGGATGTGCGGGCTCGGGTTCTGACAGACATGGCTTGGGTTACCATGAAAACCTACGTTAACCTTGACACTGGACCATTTCACATGACTAATGTCTTTGAGTTCCATAATGGGCAATGGTACATGGTTCATCATCACAGTTCAGTGATGCTTGCTGATGGAGTGGTGGAGCAACAGATAGTGCATGGGTAAAATAGAGAAAAGAGATGATACCGATGATAACTTTGATATAGTAGATACAGAAATAGTGATATTTTTTAGCATGAGCAAGTTGCTTTTAAGTTTCTTTTATAATTTCATTGGAAGGCCTTTTTGAGCTTTCCAACCTCATTTTTGGTGGTTTTATGGTAAAGAGGTGTCTTTTGCACCATCCTTTTTCCCCCTTATTATTTCCTTTGCTTTATAATTATTGTTCGATTTGATTTGTATTGTAATTTGTTAGTCTTCTGCCACGGTAAACCGATTTACAGTCATTGAAAGCAAAGAAAAAGAAGATTTTACTCTCTGGTGGTTTTTGGAAGCCTGTTGAGTATCCAGGTGAAATTAGCTGAATCAGCCCGAAAACTGTTGAGAGAAATTTATGTGTGCTGTAGCAAAAATTGTCATTAATGTTTAGCTTGGTAGTTCATCCTTCTCAGTCAGTTTATATGTAAAATTCTACTTAAGAAGGATTGAAAGTAATAGTATTGCCCCGTCACCATGCCATTATTAGTTGGGGTGGTTGGAATTCTTTTCATTAAGCTGCTGCAATTTTCTCTGTTTGTTCCCCCATAGGTTATTGCTCGCAGAGCTCAACCAAAAATAGCACCTATTTTTTGAATTCGGCTCAGATTTCAGTAAACTGTGTCACTTACCTTGAGATGTGAAAAAGGAAATGGAGAAGTCGGAAATGGTTCCATGGTCTGCTGGTCGGGACATTGGTCTCTGAATCCAGTAACCCAAGTCCAAGTGTAAGGGGACATTTTCTTTTTCATATTTTATTGCCTCCAGAAAAACGACTTGTCGTCAACTATTACGATATGGCTGGACGACTTGTCTTCTATATATATTTATTCAGTATTCCAACTTTCTGATATTGCAACCGACACCTCTCTAGTGTCTCCTAATCGTAAGACCTTGCGTTTAAAAGACAACAAAATAAATGTGTAGTGGTGGCTGTCATCCATTTCCCAACTCGTACGCATTCTGAAAGCGAGACAGGGAGAATGGCAACAGCCCTTCTCTGAGTCCCAGCAGTATATCATTAAAAGCCTCTCTCTCTCAAGGTCCTTGCACCATGATTCTGTTACTTCAGTAAAATACCTATATAAGCCTCCAATTCTTCTATGTTCTCTTCGGTTTCTGTCCTAGAAGATGCCGATGCAATTCCTGTACAATCAGATTCTGTCACCGAAGAAAATGACAAGGTTCCTTTCAGGTAAATTTTGTTTTCTGTTGCCTGCCTTACATCAATTTGGAGCCACTTGTATCCAATTAATATGCTTTGTAAACCAGTATCCCGAAAACTATTTCTATCCATCATAATTTATAACCTCTCGCTTACACAGTTCTATCTTCTAACGTTGTTTCTCTCACTTTATTACCTGTATAACTAAGGTGCAAAGAGGACATCACTATTTTTTTGGGGTTGGGTTGGGGTAGTTGGAGTCGCTTCAGTTTCAGAAAATTTCATTCTTTTAAATTAGTGTTGCATCTTGATTGTTCAATTCCGTCCCAAATTTCCAATTTTTATGCAAAATGTTACTATAATGCCCGAAAATCTGATTGGTTCTCCATTTTTACTTCTGTGCATATTATTTTGATTGAATCGGATTGAACCGGTACTATTCTGAGTGATCAAGGTCTAGTTAATGGAGTGGATCAATACACGTGAAATTATAAGACACTGTATAATTTGTGGATGGAGCAAGGTGAAGGGGCTAAAAAGAACTGGGCAGTGATGTTCTTATTTCAACGAAACGCATTGGTCTGAATTTGCTAGTTTGTCATTCTTATTGCTGATTATACAAAGCACTTTGACAAATAGTAAATCAATCCAGGGTCTTCATTGATTACCGCAGAAAACACTGGTACGATTGAATTTATGGACTGTTAAAGATTCCATTTTGTTTTTATTTCATTATTGCAAATCATTTAAAAGGAGCTGTTTTAGGACATTGTAAAATAAAATTTTCTGGTATGGTAATACCATGAATCTCATAACTCTTGCACACGTTGTCAATTCATACAAACAAATGCATTTAAATGGAAACTGATAATCGTTCCATGTATCTTTTAGATCCAAATGTATATGAATAGAGAATCATTACATCCCCTAAGATTTTTGGTGTATGCAAGAGTCTATGAATAAGAACATTGTTCTAAATTCGGGTGCTGTAAACAAACTTTTCAATAGGGGTTGTAAGGCATACGGTAGAGAGGAATTGGAGCGGGGATGCGATGGGGAGGGCCAGATTCAAGGTGGGATTGCTATAGTCCCGGGGTTTGGTTGGTGGCCGATAAAGGCTTACCGGCCTTGTCCTGGATTTGTGGAGTCTGGTGGTAGGTATAGGTGACGTGGACAAAGCATGGATGAGGTTGCTTTTGGAAGGGGGAAAAGAAGAGCCCCTGTGAATCCTGTATTCTACTTCTTGATTTCCTCTGCATAATTATTGTCATGATGATGGAAACTATGATGTTAGAAAGATTACACTTAGATGGTAAGAATTACTTGAATGTTGGGTGCCAAGACAAGGTTTACATTGAAGTCATAAAAATCTTTTGCAGCAAGAATTGAGGTGGAATAAAATTTAGGTAAATCTTTAATTTGTGGGGGTAAGAAAAGCAGAGACATAGCTACGTTGAACGATGATATTTTTTCAACCATGGATCAGGGATTGCGCATGGTTCCTTCCTCAGAAAAATGAAAATACTGATGTCTGTATTAGTATTCTTAAGATGTGGTATACAACTTCTATACTGGATGACCTAACTGTGGATGTTTATCAAATGGGAAATTTCAAATACTCAATTGGCATTCTGTTTGTTCTTCTTACTATTATGGTCAATTGACTAGCTAGCAATCAACAACAATATTAATAATAATAATAATGGTTTTAGGGAGTGTTTGGTATAGGTGGTATAGGTAGCTTTTACTTGATTATACAATGAAGTGTGGCAATTTTCAGATTTGCAACCTTACGAAAGCATAGAATTTAGACCAAGATGATAACACTAGTTAGATTATTGTTATATATAAAGTTACCTAAATATTATTAAATATTTTCTCATTTATTTTTATTAATATCATAATAAATTAATTTCATTATATATATATATATATAATTCATTTGCCCTTCCCCTTATGTCTAAGATTTTGGAAGAAAGGTATATCAACTTATTGTGCATAACATTACCCAAAAATGCGAACCCAACTCTTGCATCCTCACAGGTGGACGTTAAAAGAAGGTCGTGACTTGTGCATACTATTGGCCGACCTCCCAGGCTGATATTTCTGTAACTATTTCACTAGAACGTAAACCTATTTATGCACGTCAGCAGTTCAGCTCCAATTAGGAACCAATTGTTGTAGACCACATTAAAAACTGACCTACACCCTTCCGCAGCAGATAACCCTTCTTCACACTAATAGAGTAATAGTAGCGACTGGTGCATAAATTAAAAACGTAGCAGACACTCACCCCAAATTTGATTCCGTGAGAAAATCGTACGAAAAGAGAAAATGAATGCAGAAACCAGAGCAAAAATCGAGGGGACGGTGCGACAAATCCTGGAAAAATCAGACATGAGTGAAACGACGGAGTTTCAAATTCGTAAGCAGGCCTCCGAGAAGATGGGATTTGACCTTTCCCAATCAGAGTCCAAGGCTTTTGTTAGACACGTGGTCAATAAATTCCTCGAAGAGCAAGAAAAGAATAAAGAAGAACAAGAAGCTAGAAATGATAATGTGGAGTATGATGACGAGGGTAATCCCATTATTTGCAAGGTTGGTTTCTTTAAAAAATAAACGTTAAAGTTTGGATTTCTCTTTTCTGGGTTTTGGTTTAATTTGTTTTGTTTCGATATAGCTGTCAGATAAGAGGAGAGTGACGATTCAAGATTTTAGGGGCAGGACTTTGGTTTCAATAAGGGAATATTATAGAAAGGATGGCAAAGAGCTTCCTTCTGCAAAAGGTTTGCTGTTATTGGTTTATTTACTGTATGAGTGATGGTTTAATTTGTAAAAGCAAAATATATTTTAACGACTTTGTTATGGTTGAAATGAAAATATAAATTTAATTTAAACCCAGGAAGTGAAGGTGTTGGTGCTTCACATACACCTTTTAGGAGGGGGGAAAAATAATAACCTTGCATTTTGTAGGATATTTTGTTTGTTATGATAAAGATGAAGTAAATAACAGACTGTTTTTATGAATAATATACATTGTTCATTGCTTATGGATGCAATAGGTAACAGTAGAAAATTTGACTTCACTGATGTGGATTTGCTAGGGTTGAGTCTTTGTGTAGATTGATTGTTAATTGTTAACCCTTGTTGAGCATTACATGATTGGGAGAAGCTGCATGGAGAATTATCATTTGTTATGGAGCCTTGATGGTTACATTTTCTAGTCTATGAAAGTGAATAGCAGCATTCAAGTTATTGTTTTGAGCTATTGTGGGATTACTGATTAGTAGGGCTAAGTGATTGCTCAGAGCTGGAACATGGTATTAAGTTCTTGGAGACTTAGCAATCTGCTACTTAGCAAATATACTACTTAGCAATCTGCTGTTGTTCCATAAACTTAAATGCTCATATAGGTTGCAATTCCTCGGGTATGCTGCTTATTTGTACAACATTTTCTGATAAGCATGTCATCTCCTTGGGCAAAAAAGTGTTTCATCACTTATCATGGATAAAACATTTTTGTAAACCTACCAAGAGCTTTGTGGTCTCCTGAAACCAAAGGTCAAGCTTTCTATATGCATACAATTTCCTATTACGATGGCACATCATCTGAACTCTGATTTCATGCTGTTGATTGGAGGTTTATAGATTTTTAAGATTTGCTTCTGGTGTTTATATTTTGTGCTCTAACAATGATTATATGAAGAAAATGGAGGATTATTCAAGTCCAGTTCAACTTCATTAAATGCAGTTTACAGTAGTTGTTGCACTAATATCGTTGTGGGCTAAATGGCATAACCTAACTCACTTTTTTCTTGTTACAACACTTCAAATTTAATGTGCTGGAAACTGATGTCATTTCTTCCTTGTAACCTTCATCCTTCTCTCTCTGTTTTTTCCTCGTCCTTTTTGGTTGTTGAGAAACATGAAAAGATAGAAAATTAATCAACTTTGAAATTTTTCACTGGCTACAATTCCAATGTTTTGCAAATTTTCAAGTAATTCATTTCCTATCCTCTACTGTAACATAAAGTCCCCATCAGCATATGTTTCTATCTGGGGTAAATTTAGTTAGGTTTCTCTAAAGTTAGTATTCTTTTGATCTCTGGACCATTTTATTGTTCAAAAATGCTACCGAAGTTCCAATTATAAACTCTCTCTTATGTATAGCGGACTCCAAGTGTACTGCTAGATGAGTGGATATTTTCCCTTTCATGTTTATTGGTTAGACTGCAATCTATGCTCAGGGTAATTTCATTTGGTCATCTGGGTAATTTGTGGTTACTTTGGTCAATAACAATGAAAGGAGTGTCTGTTATGTATGCCACGATGGTTTGAAATTTGAAATTGTATTGTTGTATTCTCAGGAATAGCCTTGACGGAGGAGCAATGGGTTGCCCTGAAGAAGAATGTACCTGCTATAGAGAAAGCAGTCGAGAAGATGCAGTCACGAACCATGTGAGAGATTATCTGGGGTCTTTATTGTGAATGCTCTTTCTAAATGTGTACTGTTTGAATTTTGAGTTCCCCTTAGTGGTTGTAATTAAGGAATATGACCCTAATTTTCAGGCCAATGTGTGGATCCTTTTGGTACAATAGATGTTAACCACTCTTTATTGAGTGGCAGAATATTATCTCGTAGAAAGATTTCAACTTTCTGAACAATGAAATCATGTAGCAAGACTTGTAATGCTGTGTTATTGTGAAGTAATACTTACGTTTGATCAATTGTGATGAACTCCATTTTCGTTAGAAGTATGTACCTGATGTATGGACGCTAAAATAGTTTCCTGTAACATAAAGCAAAGAATAAAATTAAGCCCCAAGGACCATTACAATTAACTAGTAATGAACCAAGCTTACGTTATCCATTCTCAATAATTGGCACCTTGAAAACATTCAAAAGTGCAGGCTTCCAGCCACAACCCAAGAGCTCTTGGTTCTCCTCAGCGCGATGCTAGCTGAAGTTGCAGCCATTCTCATTTTCTCATTCAAGGCCTCAGCATTAACTTGTTGGGACATAATCTCCTCCAACTGCTTCGTGTCAATCACCAACTTCACGTTCCAAACTCCATCCAAGATCCAACCCAGTTACCAAATTTTCAACAAAATCTGCAGATGACATGTTCGGTGGTTCAATCTGTTGCTCCATATAATCTAATTTCTCCGCAAACTTCAAGTGTTGCACTTGCTTTCCGGCTATACTGTCACAAAGCATATTCTGTTTCTGCAGAGGTAGAAGATAGTAAAATTGGCCGCTGATCAGTCGTTCGCGATCAGCAAGTGGTGGCGAAGCATGTCCTCTCAGAAAAATACCATATCCTGGATAAATTTCCAGGATTCCAGTATACCCCCGGAATCTGTTAAAACCCGGATAAAATTTGGGCAGCTATAAGCTAACCCTTTGAGAGAGCAATTTCCCATCTCAAATTCTTCCTCTTTTGTTTCAAATTACAAGCTTTGCTTTTGAGTTGAGGGATCAAGCTCTTGATTCAGCTGTATTTAAACTGTGGAATCTTGGATCAAAAAAAATAGTGGAGAGACAATTGCCGTCTGTCAGAAATGACCGATACAGTCTGTATATTTTTCAAAACTTTAATCGGCGCCATGTGATAGTAGACCGTTGGTATTATTAGTTTAGACAATTTGCTACTAATAACACAATTTTAGTCAATGAAATTTGTTAAAATAATAGTGAAATAATTTAACAAATTAGTCTCTAAATTTTTTTAAAATAATAAATTAACCCCTGATTCTAGTTATTCCTTAAAAATAATTATTAAAAATTTTTAAACTATGTCCTATTATTTTGGCAAACCTCAGGACTAAAATGTTATTATCCCAATTTTAAATTATATATCATATAGGATAAAATTTTATTAAATTAATTTTGAGGATGGCAATTATAGTACAAGTCATATTCTTGCTATGTCATTCATGTTATACTATTGTTGTTTAATTCGAGTAAATGTGATTTTAATATAACTTTATAAATATGAATTTAATTTGTTTAACATCAATATAAATTTTAAAAAAATATTTTAATATAAAATAATAAATGATTAATTATATTATGTTAATGTTTAAATTTTTATTTGATATAACTCTATGTCATGGTTTATATATAATTAAAAAAATAAAAAATTTACATTATATACAATATTAAATAATAGATTTATATAATATAATTTATTTAATTAATTATGCTATGAAGATTTCTGGACTAACCATATGAGCCCAAAATCTATTAAGTACCTAATCCACAGACAACAATCCATAGGTCATTAAGAAATCTCATATTAATTAAGGGTCAACTGATTAACACATATATGATCTCAAGATTATAAAATCTTTTGTGTCACTATTACATGATTAGAGACTCCGATATTTGTAATAATAATTACATCTTTATTTTCATACAAGAATCTAAGGCCTTCAATGGCTTCGAGAGGTTAGGATTACAGTATTACCTCGTATGTTTTCAAAAGACTTCAGCTAAGAACTATAAATAAGCTTAAATAGAATGAGCTTTAAAGGCTATTTTATAATGGTCACTTTGACCTGAGAGAATAATTAAATACAACCTTTATTACGCAGATAAGTGAAGGTTATTATTACTATAATTATGTCTCACGATTAGGATAACTGGTTTCTTAATTTACAAAGAAAAGTAATGAGTATAAGACACGTGTATGACGGTAACATATGTAAATAATAAAAGATGAGAAAATCTAAAAATCAAGTAACAATGTATTCAATTTGACTAAATTATTGTTAAAATACATAGTCATTTTCTTTTAATTTCTTTCTTTTAATTTCTTTTATTTTAAAAGAAAAACTCTAACTTAAGAATTATAGGGTTTTTTGCTAGGGAACTAACTTTTTATCTGATTATGCTTTCTTATTTCATGTGAGGTCATCTTCACTAATGAAAGAGTAATTATGGTGCATGAAGTTTAAGGTGAAACAATTTTCTACATCAATATTTAGCGTCGTTTATAGAAAACTGAAAAAAAATCAATGAACTAGCAAACAAAGTAATAAAATAGTAGCAACAAAAACTTACACAACAAGGAGACATGCAACAAAACAAAAGAACCTAGAGGATAACTCTCTAGATGTAATAATAGCAACCAATGATGACTACAACAAACAACATGAGCTCTTGAAAAATATGGGTCTTAATAAAACTCAAAAACTCCATCACACCACATATACCACAAGAAAAGAATGGAGAGGCTATCTACTAAGTACAACAATTGAAGAAAAGTATGAAATGCCATGCAGAAAAGGACCAACAAATCCAAACACTAGCCTTCAGAAGCAATAAAAAGCAGTATCTCAAATGTGGTGCGAATTAAAAAAAACACGATGATAAGGTGTGTGAGAATACACCCAGAAGAAAGTACATAACAATGAGAAAGTTACAGACTTGTCCTTCGAAAGAAGAATGGGGAGAAAAAATGATAATGTTTCTTTTAGAATTCAAAAGATACATTAGCCTAAGTTTATTTGCTTGTCCTGTAGCCTTAAGACAAATCATAAACTAGGACTAGAGAGCAACTTAGACTCCTGAGATATAAGGCAAATCCTTGATCAAAAACACCAGAGAGATTGAGAGGTTTTGGAGCGTCATATTTCTTAGTAAGAAAATACTTGAGTTGTTATCACTAATGAGAAGGATATTGAGTCTTTACTAGGAAAATTGATTGAGAAGATAAATAATAAGAAAATATGAGATCAACGGAGAAGTATAAAGTCTATCTGACGCATAAACTCATATTTAAAATCTCTCTTTTTCTAAAAAATTTTAAACCTGATTTTGCTATAGAAGTTCAAGATTTCCCAGATTATCTAGTTCACGGGTAAGTTAAATCCATTGTTACATATAGATTTCTTTTGGAAGATGATGCTAATTTAGAGTTTGAATGAAGATCAGATGTGTCACACGTTCTCGTTAATATTGGAGGGACAGGCTAGAAGCGGTTTACTAGTCTTACTTCGAGAAGCATTCCCTATTTTAAATAGCTTTATAACATTTTTAATAAGGAGTTTAGAGGAGCAATCTTAGGCTCCTTGTTATTATTAAAGTAAAGTAATGGTGAAACCCCTAGAAGTTTTATCAGGGGATACTATGAAGAAGAAACGGAGTTAGTGGCATTTTGTTGGTGTGTGTATGCCCTAAAAATCATTCGTGTTGTCGCTTTCAGGTTTTTTTA
>JAVXUL010046305.1:0-10789 GCA_035590515.1 Trichilia minutiflora
CCGGCCTGAACTATTTAAGCTTTCGATCCGAGCCGATTCTATAAAATTAGAATTGTCAAACCGGACTGGATCGGCCCGAACCCGCCGATTCAGGCCCATTAGACAGTATTAGTTGTCACATCTACAAACTTTGTAAGCCTGTCACCGTCCCATCACCTGAAAATGATCAGAGGATGGGACGGGTGCTTTTAATGAGCCAATTATCATCAATCATTCTCACTTTTTAGTAGGAAAGGCACATGTCCATAAATACTCTGGTCAGGGATTGTCTGAGAACCAGCAACAAAGGAACTCTTGGCCTAGAGTAATTTTCCTGGGAAGCTATTCTGATTCCTGAGTCAGCGAATGATTACAAACTCTAATTTTCGGATGCTTGAGACAACGAAGATTCTCCTGGAAAGCAAGTTGCCTAGGGCAGATGTCATCAGGGATAATGAAATCCCTGAGCTAGGAGAAACCTAGGAGAGAATGCCCCTGAGATGGAGACTTTCTAAATTCGCCTAGCTTCCTGTTACGTGTCTTACTGATGGATGTCTAATTCTTACCTGGGATGGTGAAATCCTTGAATTGACGGATAACTGAGAAGGTGATATCACTGATCCAGGGTGCCTGAGGCGGAGTACACCTGAGAAAAGAGTACCCTGGGATTTCATCTGGCCTCTTACCATGTGTCTTATTGATTGGGTGTCCACGTGTTACCTCCGTATTTTTCTCCAAATATCAAGTCCCTCAGTTTCTGGGTGTCCACGGGAGACTAATAATTGTTATTTTCTGAGAAATAAACTGTTTCTGGTAATACTATTTACTGATTAAGTTGTGTTGTTGTTTTTGACTTTTTTGGCGCAAAAGTAGGGAAAGATCAGCCTAACATCCCGGCTAACGTGACACAAATTTGATTGAGTCTGCCTGCCACGGACATTAGATACCTTCTAAGTGGAAAGAATCTGATCAAATCGCGATTAACCTACCCGTCCATCACTCGAAGTGAGCTCTCAAAGACCTGGGCTAATATGAATAACGGTACATATTTTTCCTAACTTAGCCTCTAGCGTGATTCTTTCTAAATTCTGATCAAGAATTGTTGATCATCTACAATTGTTGGGACTGAAGGGTCCCTACTAGGAAGAAGGTGAAAGATTGCAACCGTCCTGAGAGGGATGTTGTCTCAGACAGGATCCAGGGCGTCCAAGGTTCCTGATGCCCAGAAAAAACCTGACCGTCCTAAAGAAAAAGGGATTCGGGTAGAGGAAAAGATCCCCGAAGGGGTAATACGCCCAAAGAAGAGTGATCCTCCTCTGCCCAAAGATAAAGGGAAAAGGCCTTTAGAGGGGGAGGCTGAAGAATCGAAAAGGAAGAAGAAAAAATCTGATCGCCCACCCCCTCCTCCAGCAGATAATCAATCTCGGGTCCTCGATGAACAAAAAGATAGTCCATCTTTGAAAGAGACAGGATCGAGAACGAAAAATATTTTCAAGCAGGTCAAAGAAGGCCAGTCGAGCTGGGTGAAAGATATCAATTAGAATGAAGATCCGATAGATAGAGACACCCACATCTCGCCATCCTTGGATGACAGCAATTCGGGTAGAGATGGGCTCCAGTAGGAGGACCTCCCGGATGAGAAGAGGGAGGATTTTGGGTACCTTTTCCATTTAATAAATAGAGCTCGACAGGTCATTACTCCTGAGAGAGCAGAGATAATGGGAAGCACTTCTCCCAACCATGCTCTCACATGCCTGAGCATATATGCGCATAGGGTAAGCCATTATACCTTATAAATCTTTACTAAAAACCTCTACCTTGGTTGATATATATCTGACTTATCCATTTTTTTCCTATGTAGAACGCATATTTGCTGGATTTGTACATGGAGAATTTTCAGCAAGCCATAAAGGTTAGTGAACAAACCTCTAGATCAATCAGGCTGCTAGAAAGGAAGGCCCAAAAATAACTGATCAAACTACGATAGGAGTCAGCCAAGAGAAAAGCAGACCTAAAAGCAAAGGTTTCAGCTTTGGAGGCTGAGAACTCTCGATGGGCAAAAGAAAAAAAAAACCTGACTGACAAGCTTTCATCTGTTGAGGCCTTAGGTTAGGCCTTATCGATTGATAATGATCAATTAGAAAGGGAGAGATGGAGCCTCAAGAGAAAATACAACCAACTAACCGACTTCTTTCGATCAGTTAAATATGAGGAGGTCTGGTTGAAGGAGTCGTATGCAGAATCTATTGATGATTTAAACCAGGTGTCGAAGAAACGAAATGCGCTGGATAAAGAGCTAAGGGAGAAAATAAAGTCCTTTGAGGTACTACAAAAAGAGAAAGAAAAAGTCCCAACCCAGCTTAAGGAAAAGTATGACTAGGGAGTTAATGACAGTTGGGACCTGACAAGTTGCCTTTTTCTTCAGAAGTACCCAGACTTGAACCTCAAGTGGCTATTTAACCGACTGGGTCGAGCAATTTTGAGGGTCTCAGGCGAACAAACAGTGGACCTCCCTCCTAAAGTCATTGAACCAATCGAGGTGCAAGTCCCTACTGATCAAGGGGCAGAAAATCTGGATTCTCCCTTAACTCCTCTGGATGAGGTGGTTGTCGAAGACATCCTATCCAGCGAAGAAGAAGAAGATAACATCAAGAACCTTTGACCAGCTCCCCTTCTAGTATTTTTGGCCTTGTAATATTTTGTATGCTTATTTGTTCATAAATTATTCTTTGTATTTAACCGACTGACTGATTGAGTCCAATACCTTGATCATTGTAATTGTACTCTTAATATAGTAAATACAGATTTCTCATTTCTTCGTAACTTTCGTATCTCAATAATTTGACTTTACTTTCATAAGAGATCAAAGTATAACTTAACTCGCCCGAGTTTGTAATATCCTGGGTGGTGATACTTGACAAAGAAGAAACTTCAGACCCCTACCAGTCAAATAGAAATGTCCCCCTCGCACCCCGAGCCGAAGACAATGTGGTGGAACTTTCTTAGTGAGGGACTTTGTAACGTAGGTTTAGGACTTTAGAAAAATTCCTTTGTAGAGTTTGCAAGATTTTGACTCTGAAGTATAATCCCTTTGTTTGGGTATCCGGATAACACACATTATTTTTCAAGCAATAAAAAGATAAATTTTTCCTTTGATTCCTTTTATGCATTTTTCCCCTCTTCCTACTAACTTATGCTCTAAATAAAAATCTAGCTCCGCTGACTTGAAAAATAAATCAATGAGATGTTATTACTAACCACATTATAGAGCACTTAGGAAGTTGTTAGGGGTTAAGAGTCCACCTGGATGCGAGCTTCATATTTGACCTCACCTCAAATCGAAGGATCTAACTGACTGGGGTCGGGGGTCTTCAAGTCTTGGGTCCTGATTTGATCAGGGTTTATCATGCCTTACTCGATCAGATCTTATTTGCTAAGGACGCTTGATACATTCCAGGACATATGGTATCTGATTCACATAGAGTCTTCAAAATAGTTAAGTGTTAAGGGATTTTTCAGTCTATTACCAACCTTAACCTTATGTGACTTGGCCCGTTCAGGGTTTACTATGCTCCAAACACAAACCAGGTCTTAAACATGTAAGATGCCTGATTGGATAATGAGGGCTTATAATACCTGAGACGGTCAGGATTTTTTAATGTACCTAGCCCATTCAGGGTTTACTATGCCCCAAACATTAACTAGGTCTTAAAAGTACAGGATGCCTGATTGAGAAACGAGGGCTTACGGTACTTGGGACAATCAAGATTTTTTAATGTACCTAACCCATTTAGGATTTACAATGCCCCAAACACGAGCCAGGTCTTAAACGCACAAGATGTCTAATTAGGGAATGAGGGCTTATGGCACCTAAGACAGTCAGGATTTTCTGATGTACCTAACCCATTCAGGGTTTATCACACCCCAAATACGAACCAGGTCTTAAATGTATAGGATGTCTGATTGGAGAATGAGGGCTTACGACACCTAAGACAATCAGGATTTTTTGATGTATTTAGTCCATTCAGGGTTTATCATGCCCCAAACACGAATCAGGTCTTAAATGTATAGGATACTTGATTGGGGAATGAGGGCTTACAATACTTGAGATGGTCAGGATTTTTTGATGTACCTAGCTCGTTCACGCCCCAAACACGAACTAGGTCTTAAACTCACAGGATGCCTGATTAGGAAATGAGGGTTTACGGCACCTAGGACGATCAGGATTTTCTGATGTACCTAGCCCGTTTAGGGTTTATCACACCCCAAACAGAAATCAGGTCTTAAACGTACAAGGTGCCTAATTGGGGAATGAGGGCTTACAATACTTGAGATGATCAGGCTTTTCTGATGTACCTAGCCCGTTCAAGTTTACCATACCCCAAACATGAATCAGGTCTTAAATGCACAAGATGCCTGATTGCGAAATGAGTGCTTACAGCACCTGAGACGATCAGGATTTTTACAAGAATGCCAAACCTGAGGAGAGACTCTCTTAGGGGATGTACTTTGATAAAGGAGTCTTTTAAGGGACGTGAATTCCTGAGAAGTTGTCCGCTATTATCTTTTGAAAGAATTTTTTTTGTAAAAGAAAAAAAAGGGTGTCAGGTCCTTCTTATTCCCGCGACTTGAAAAAATAGTCCTTGTTATTGCCTGTTGTTTCTTTTTAAATTCTTGCAATTGTTCTTGAAAATCCGATGGTAATTTCTCTTACCCCTTTATTGATCATCTTGTCAGAGCCTTCTCTTACATGAGGGCATTCGGGTGTCTCTAGCGATGCTTGGGTTGCAACTGGTTGTTGCCATTTTTTCAAACTCTTTTTTGAAGATGGTCACCAGTTGAGTGAAACTGTGGATGCTAGAGGGGGGTAATCCTTTATACCATCGCCTGGTTGGCCCTTCTAGAGTCAAGTAGAAGAGTCGGTACATTTGTAGCTCCATCAAATCTTGCGTTAGCATCGTTTCTTAGAATAAGTTTACATATGAAAATGGGTCGATCTTCTCAGAGTAGATGGTTAACTGAGGCATCTTAAACTTTTCAAAAAGTTATGACGATAGAATCTTCTTTGACAGGTGAGAAGTGAGGGCAAAAACAGGGACTCCCTCACTTTCTGATTTCTTCCCCTGAGTAGGGGTATTCTGCGATCCCATTTCTAATAATACCCTTCTCACACAGTCCTCTATCTCCTTTATATTAGCAGTTACCATTACTTTCTTCTCTTAGGCAAGCTTTTTATTAAGGTGAAACCTCATATCGATGGGTGCCAAGTTTCACTCCTCCACCCATTTATTCATCCTTCGGTGATGCATTTCTTCATCATTTCTTCTCTGTTTCTGTCCTTTATAAATTCTGAGGGAGAAATCAACATCTTGAGGCGTTTCGGATTCATCCACTAACACTTCTATTGCTCTGGCCTTTCCTTTCTGTAAGACTGTTAACCTGGATATGGATGCATTATCATGCATTTGCCTAAAGTTCAAAATTATCTCCTTATAATTGTCTTAAGAAACTCAAATTTCTTACCCTTTGGGAGGAAACGATATTTCTCCTTTTCCTCCTGAAGCGATTGGCTCTCTGGATAACTGACGTCTGATTTCTAGTAGTTTCTCTAATGCATCGGCCCTGCTAACCAAAAATTTGTTTGTACTTTCATCCCCAAGTAGGGATCCTTCACGCGTGGGTGGGGCCTTCCTTCTTCTTTGGGCCACCGTACTTTCACGAGAACCTCCATTGCCTTGTCTTCTTTCGGCCATTTCAAAAAATTTTCTAAGGAAAGACATCAAAAAATATTTTCCCAAAAAACTTCAGAGAATATTTCTTCCCCCTTCCTTCCTCTACACACGGTGTTTCAATGGCTTTTTGTTTATTCCCATAGACGACGCTAGCTATTGGTGCAAGAATTATCCATGGATCCCCCTCGCGACCAATGTGCAATGACCCAACTGATGAGATATGAGGGTAATATGACTGTTTGTTGAACGATAATTTCTACACCAGAGAATGACTATAAGCATGAAGAACCAAGAAAATTTAAAGGTGGAGGGATTCTTGATGTGGAAACTCCGATGCCTAAGTCAAAAAAGGTGGAGGAATAAAATGTATTTCTGATAAAGGCAGCAAAAAGAAAATCAAAACGAACCA
The DNA here is from genome assembly GCA_035590515.1 of Trichilia minutiflora. Lineage (NCBI taxonomy): Eukaryota > Viridiplantae > Streptophyta > Magnoliopsida > Sapindales > Meliaceae > Trichilia > Trichilia minutiflora. Next base: position 6,121 of record JAVXUL010046305.1, read on the forward strand.
AGAATGAGAGAGAAATGTGTAAAATTTACCCTCCGAAGATAATAAAGGAAAAACGATGGTAATGAGGCTGTCGGATCTCTCTCAATCTCTTTGTATGGCTCAAGTATTTTCAGGACAAAAATCCAACTTCACAAATAAAAAGAAGTCCAACCCCTTTGCTGTTGAAGAAGTTTGGTTTATATAGTGCCCCTCCTCCGAACAGTGATGTAACTTGGCATCAAAGAATGAGAAGGATGTGACATCTGATATAAGGCAGTGTGCAGTCAATTTTCTTTAATAATGCTATCACATCTGCAAACTTTGTAGGCCTGTCACCGTCCCATCACCTGAAAATGGTCAGAGAATGGGATTGATGCTTTTAACGGGCCAGTTGTCATCCATCATTCCCATTTTTAAGTGGGAAAGGCACATGTCCATTGATACTCTGGAAAGGGATTGCCAGAGAGCTAGTAACAATGGAACTCTTGGCCTGGGGTAATTTCCCTGGGAAGCTATTCTGATTCCTAAGTCGGGGGATGACTACAAACTCTAACTTTTGGATGCCTGAGATGACGATGATTCTCTCGGGAAGTAGGTTGCCTGGGGCGGGTATAATCAGGAATAATGGACTCCCGAGCTGGGGGATACCTGAGAAGAAATATCCCTAAGATGGAGACTTTCTAGATTTGCCTGGCCTCCTGTAACTTATCTTACTGACAGATGTTCAATTCTTACCTAGGGTGATAGAATCCCTGAATCGACGGATAACTAAGAAGGTGGAATCACTGAGCCAGGGTGCTTGGGATGGAGTACACCTAAGAAGAGAGCACCTCTGGGATTACACCTGGTCTCCTATCACGTGTCTTGTTGATTGGGTGTCCATATGTTACCTCCGTATTTCCCCCCAAACAACTAATAAATAAACAACTCTCTCTCAAAAATTTTTTGGATACACATTTTGTTGCCCTATGCTGTAGCCAAAAAGACTTTATTTATTGTAATTATTATAAATTTGAGCTAAGAGTACCATTTGAATGATTCAATTTAGTTTCGTAGAGTTGAACATTACTGTATTGACTTTATAGTTTGCTATGTCATTGCTTTCATTTATACTTGAAACCATATACACATTAGACTGGTTGCTTGCTTCTCTACTAATTCATGAAGAGTGGAGCCTATTAAGTCCTTTGATCAGTTTCTCTTTTGTTAGTTGCCATTTATGTGATTAAGAAGAATAAATTACTTAATCAAAATGAGGTGAAAAGGTAATTAGCTAAAATAATAGATACATTAGTTGAATTATAAAAGGATAATTAAATAAAAAAGGATGAATTTTCTTTACCCGTAGTAGATAGATAGATGATAAGTACATAAAAGTATACATACATTAAGATTTAAATTCATCATATTATACTTCAAAGTATGATTAGCTCTCTTCATCTATGTATATTTTCAGTCTTTGATGTAAAATTTACTTTATTTATAATTTTATTTAATTTTTATTTTAATATAGTAAACGTAAAAAGACCATAACTTTTCGTCCAAAAGAGTTATTAAGGTAAATCTTGATCCATTAGAAAGCTAACTCATTGGACTAAAACTTTTATATTTGGTCTAACTATTAATTTAGGCTCTAAATTATATTTGTGAAGCCATCAATCAAACCCAATTGCTGTTCTAGTTCAGTTCAACCATACTTTAATAGTTTGCCCATATCTTTTGATAAAAATTTTGGATTTACCTGATATAACTAGCAGCCAAAAGATGAGTCAAATATGTGCAACTTTTATATTTATTATGGAAGCTGATTCATTGATCTTTAAGGCCATCTATAATGTTTTTATGGCGGTTAAAATATTTCAACTTCATTTGTTAAAGTTTTAACTTAATTATCAAATATTACAACTACCTACTTTGACATTTAGCTCTCATGTTTACTTATAATTAAGAGGGTTATTTTGTGTTTTGGAAGGTAATAGATACAATAGAATTAGTTTGTAATATACTTTCATAATAAAATTTCATTCTCTTATCTCTATGTTTTTCTAAAGTACTAGCTAAGGTTAGGAAGTTGATAATAAGGGTGTATGATATATTTTTTAGTTCCTATCTTTATTTTTAATATTAAAGTTCTTTTATTAATTGTATATCCATATTTTTAAAAATATTTTTAAGCATTTAAACTCTCTAATTTTTATATAGATATTTAGTACATTGAATGATTGGAAAAACTTTCCTTGGTTTATTGTAGACAAATGGCACAAAGAATACTTTGAAAATTAAATGTCTTAAATACTTTTTGTGCAAGTTTTTATCAATTAATTTAAAGACATTGTTTTAATCAAATATTGATTTTTTGAAGAAAATATATTTTTTATGCATCAAATGATTTTCATCTTCCGATTGGGATAACTCTTTAGTTAATCTCAATTGAGTTAAATAAAGGATCTAATTTACTAATCATCATCCTAAAATATCAATTTTCAAAGCCTTAGTATTTTATTCTTATTTGGTAATTTTCTCTTTAAAATCAATCCAACATCTATTCTACCTTTTCTATTAGATATTGATTTGGACATAACCAATAGGACTCTTGGTAAAAACATTCCTTGTGGATACGACACTTGGACTCACCAGACTATTCTACAATAAGACTACCTATACTTGGATACAAAATCTAATTGAGATCAAATAGTTTCATAATGCATAAGGATTTCATGTGATCATGAAGATTCATAGGGAATTATTCTTGAATTATTTTTAAATATTTTGAAACTCAACGACTATGGTTGGCATCGAGCAATACACTATAATCCTTAATTTTCAATAAAGTAATTCTTTATCAAACCTTACTTGATTATACGTACTATATGGTTAATATCCTTATTTTGTCATATCCTAATCAAACTAGTATTTATGGTATATCAATATCCTAAATTTGATTTATTTTTTTTTATGAATGATTGATCAATATGTCCTGAATACGTCCTATGAACTCTTACATGTGGCTATCATATAGCACTGACTAATGACTTTGTTTCAGATATTTATTGATATTCATTTAGGAACTCAAATGAGGATAGAGTCAACGGGAAACTCTTAATTCCAGTATACGAGCTAATAGATCCTATCTTAATCATCAACTGAATTCCTATATAAATAATGTATAACTAAACTGGCTTTAATATACAAGGTATGATTAGCTCTATACTTATATACCATATGAACTATACGCATCCATACAACGTTTGATTCAGATATCTTAGGTCAAAGGAATATATCGCACACTAGTATAATCTACTAATAAATTATTGATTATATGCATACTATGTAATTTATCGATGATCAGTCACATTTGATAAATAGTTCAAAAATTTTAAATCTATATTAATGTCTTTTTGACAATACTCATATTGTCAACCTACTTATATCACATATGATAACCTTAGGCAGTATTTAGTATGCCTACTATATGATATTGATGCTTAGTAAATACCACCTTTGTAGGAAATGATTCGATAAGTTTAGTTAATAATTAACTAAACTATCTAGATAATTCACTCACGTACATTATTATCTAGCATGATTTAATAAAGAAAGCAGCCTATGTATTGAATAAAGAATCATTTCTTTCATTTATAAATAAGATTATAATCCTAAAAATTGATAATATGAATAGTTTCTAGTACATACACTAACTAGTTCACTATGAGATAATCGTGAGCATACCAAACTTTTTGACTTCAAACTCTTTGAAAGCTCAATAAATATGGATAATATTTAGTAATGCATCATAGTTATTAAATCATGATAAAAAAAATTCTTCATCAAACTTTACTATGATTGTATATATCATGTGAGTTATATCATTATGTTGTCCAATCCTAATCAAGCAAAAGTTCATAAAGTGTTAAAACCCTGATATTGAATTATTCACAAAATGTCTATCAATATAACCTAAACCCATCCTCACTAATTCTTCTTGTGACATTAAATTGTTGTGGCTATAGACTTAGGTTTCAGATATTTATCGACATTCATATGAGAACTCGACCTAGATAGAGTCAATAGTAACTCTCAATCTAATTTATCTAGTGGACAAACCTCATCTTCAGCTTCACTTATAAACATATATGAACAACACATAACCAAATTAGCTTTATCATACAGGACGTGGCTTATCTTAAACTTATACACTGTATGAATTATGCGTAATCATACAAGATTTGACTGTGATATTTTAGATAAAAGAATTACATCGCACACTAATATAATCTTATAATAAATTATTGACTATATGCTTATCATGTGATTTATCGTTCTTTGGTTACATTCAAAAATAGTTCTCTAATTATTAATCCATATTAATGTCCTCATGACATAACTTTCATTGTCACCTATATTAATATCATCTCACGATATTCGTCAACAGTATTTAGTACGCCTATTAAGTGATATTGCTACCAAATCAATATCACATCCATAATGATTACTTTGATAATTTTATTTAATTTTTAAATAAATTATTTGGACAATTCACATATGTAACGCCCGGTTCATTAGCATGGATCATATTCATTTTAAGGATAGCATTGCAAATCCATGTAGTTATCTTTTTTTATGCTTAGGGTATTATTAATAAGTGAGAGAACAAAGAACATTAGGATAAGGTGTAATGTAGCTAGTAGAA
>JAVXUL010046315.1:0-10789 GCA_035590515.1 Trichilia minutiflora
AAATGATGCATATGTTTCTCTCTCTCTCTCTCTATACACAGCCAGGGTAGCCCTCTAGTTGTTTTCGTTCTCACCCCACATTGGTTTATTCTCCACCTTTTCAACAGCATAACACGTTACACTCCAATTTGTTAATCCAATTATCATATTGGATTTTGCCTAATTTCTAGGCTTTCGAGAACAGTAACCTAACTACTATCTTTCTCGATTCGAACTTAAAAGAAGTGTAAAATAGAGAAATAGGCTAAGGGACGAACTTACCCAGACTGATCGGTATGTTTTGAGCCCTCCTTTGTTTGATTTTCTCTTCTCAATTACTGTTCACCCATGGTCCTTCTTTCTAGATTCTTCACAAATTATTGAGAAGAACACCACTTCAAAGGTGTTCTTGAAGTCTGGTGTTGATTATGCGGTTATTGCAAGAAAAATAATAAAATTTGGTAGAGATTTGAGTGAGAAATGTTTTTGACAGAGAGAGAAGAGAAGTTGTAGAAATTGGAAGAGAAGAAGAAGAGGAAGAAGAGAGAAATAGGGGAGATAAGCCATTGACTTATGTATAAAGGCTCTGAAATGATCGAAATGCCCTCTAAATTATGGCCTCTGAGTTTGCCACGTCTCCAAGTATTAATACTTTCTAACGAAAAGGGTTGTTCAGGTCTTTTTTACATCAATGTATCGATACTTTATGTTGAAAAAGGGTCATCCATGTTCTTCTCTGTCAATGTACAGATACTTCAATTTTCAAGTATCGATACTTCCAGTTAAATGTGGACTCCTGACTCAAATATGCCCTGAGTATCGATACTTCCTTTCCTAAAGTATTGACACTTCAAACCTTACTGTTCATCAAGGCTGTAAAGTATTGATTCTTTTCTTCTTAAAGTATCGACACTTCGATTCTACTGCTCATCACTGTTCACAAAATATCAATACTTCTCGTCTTGTGCTTGAGTATCGATACTTTCTGTTCTCCAGTGCCAAGTATCGATACTTTAATACCCAAAGTATTGACACTTCTCCTGTTTTTCATAATTTAGGATTGTAACTTCAAATGACTATAACTTTTGACCCAGACATCTTTATGGAACCCATAATATATCAATGAAAAGCTCTCTCCGAACTCTACAAAAATGATAAAAAACTTTTTTTCAATTGGAGGTAATTTGGGGATAAAAAATTTAGTTCATTCTCGATGAGTTATTATTCTCTACTACACACCTCTTCAGAAATATTTCTAAGCTGTCATACCCTCTAATGCATGTTCCCTTCACAATAACATGCATGACAACTCATGAAAAATTTATTATAATACTCATAAACTTAAAGGATGGGGTTCACACAAATATAAACTTCTTTACCAGGTGAAGTTAAACTTAAAGAAAGATAACAATGAATATTTTTTTGAAAGAAAAGAGTTCTCTTACAAAATGTATTTGTAATTCAAAACAAGATTTTCTCTCACTTTAAAAAAAATTAACAATGAATGAACAAAAACGAATAATTGATATTGTTCTCTGATATTCTTTTTGCCTAATCCCTTTTTTTGTTTAAAAATGATTGTTATTTATATCTTTATTTATTTTACTCTAATGGCTCTCTGATTCTGTAGTTAATTCATACATTTAATACGGTGAACTAGCTGTAGTCTTTGAGTCTACCAAAGGTGTTGACATATTCTTCAAAGGATCCGACACGTTTAAGTGTCTTACCATAAAGGTGTCAATACATTAGTTCAGGGTGTCGATATGTTTTAACGTATCATTTTCTTTAGATTTTTTTAGACTAAAGGTGTCAATACGTCTCTCGAAGGTATCGACACGATTTCATGTAAGCCCCAAGAATTTTTGTTATAAACGTGTCGAAATATCTATCAAGAGTGTCAACATATTTCATCTGATTAACACTTTATTTTAAATTTTTAAATATGAAAAAAGTATCCCTTTCCAAACAAGATCAAATGAAAATATTTGTCCGAGTAAATGATTAATTGTTTGTTTAAACAATTACATCATGACACTTATCAAATTATCATTAATTTCAACACAATTTCATCATTAAACACTCATTTAATCATTTAACCATTTTATCCAAATTATTAAATACTTGAGTAAGTGCATTTCACATATATATTTGGCATCATCAAAAACACTTTAAGGTTATCATCTCTCCCTTTTCTGATGATGAAAAAACATTCAATAAAAACATGCCATGCTTTTTCACAACTAAATATTTTCTTCTTTTTTGTCAACAATCAAAGAAGGGATAGAATAAAATAATTTAGCAAGCATAAATCATCAAAAACATATGAAATAAATTTGATAATGAGAATGAAGAATAAGATACAATATTATTGATACCAATCATCCATATAGATAAGAAAAGAAGAAAAAACCTTAGCAACGGTGTCGACTAGCCTGTCGTATGATGTTTGCAAGCTTAGGATCCAGGTCAGAATTTGAAGATGAGTTGGATGGGAGGATGACCCTTCACCAGAAGGAGGATGATATCCCGCATGAAAAGGTCGATAATATAGAGGAGGCTGAGGACCATATAGAAGGAGACTGTCCTATATGTGTGTATTGTCAGTAGTGATTTATGCGATATTTTATTAGCTTATTTTATAGTATAGAATCTAGAAAGATATGGATAAACAAGTGAGTGGAACTCCTTATGTTTTTATTATTTCTTAAATGCTTAAGAAATCGTAATATTTTAAAAGATTTTGAGAATGTAGCATTGATTGTGTATTTTATATGTTGGAAGTGGAATAATTATATTTTATTTATTCTTTTAAATGTGATGTTTATAATTATAATCATGATTAGAAGTATGTGTATGAAAATGATGTGTTATGTTATTGAGAACCTTTGAAAGTGTTGATGCGATATATGGGATTAAGGTTTGGAAGAGGCCTAATATAGTTGTTTGAATATGTGTTATCTTAGCATGAGTAACAAAGTTTTATGCATTAATTGAGGATATATGTTAGCACAAAAGGAATACGAAACCGTTAAAAGTTAGTTCTAGAAAGAATAAAAATACAGTATAATGTACATATAATTAAGAGACAGTTTAATAGGTGTATTGTTATGGATGATGTGAAAATATTCTATGAGACAAATGTTATATATATGCTATGAGATTGTATGTGTATAAAATTTTATGTGAGTGGATTTTTTTTTTTATGTTTCATTATTTCTTTTTAATGATTATGATTACATGTATGTACGTGTGCTATAGTATTGATCCATGGATCCAGACACGATTGTCCCTCTATTCGATCAACTGCGTAGTCCTGGGTATGAACTGTCCCTCTATTCGGTTAAGTGTGTAGCCCTGCACATGGATCAGAGATGATATATGCATGACATTCAAACACAGACATGATACGTGTATTATATACAGATTCTTATGAGGTGATATTTACGATAAATGATCATACATTGTTTCATGGAATCAATTATGGTAAGGTATATGCTCTTTATGTTTATGATAAATATATTAGATATGGATATATATACACATATATATGATGACAGGTATGTTTTGTATGCTAATTATTTAAATTACGTTAATTCTTTTATATGATAACCTTATATATGTTTTGATCTACTCACTATGTCTTTCCAAAGACTTACCCTGCCACCACGCCTTAGTTTTATAGGTATCTTAACTATTATATGGAAGGCAGACAAATGAAACAGGATCTTGGAATACAGTCACTAGAGTTGGGTCCAGTCATGCATGATCAGTTTATAAATAAGCAATTTAACCTATTTTTAATTTCATTGCCTCAGTAGTTATAACACTGATATGTGTTTATGTGTTAGGTATGAATGTTTATAGACATTAAGTCCCATTTTTCAGTTTAAATGGTTTAAGATACATTACATTAGTAGTTGTGTGTCTGTATCTCATATGTATTTATATAATCCATATAAAATAGATAGTGAAAGTCATTCATTTCAGTAAGAAGCTTAGGAGATAAGACCAGCCTTGTCTCCTACCGGTCATAGTCCAGAGATTTTGGTTGTGACATAAAAGCATATAATCAAAATTCTAAAAAACATCTTAATAATTAATAAACGCTAAGACGGTTCAATCACCTTATTGACTATCTCTCTCTTGATTAAAATCTTAATTAAACTAGAAAAAATTTATGAAAATTTTAATAAATAATAAACATTGAGATAGATCGAGCACTTTGTTGACTCTCCCTCTCTTGATAAAATTAGAAAAATTCTTCAAAAATTTTATTAAATAATAAATACCAAGATGGATCGAACACCTTATTAACTGTTTCTCTCTTGATCAAAAATATAATAAAATTCTCCAAAATTTGTAATAAATCAATACCAAGATAGGTCGAATGCCTTATTGATTTTCTCTCTCTTAGTTAGAATCTATATTATTTAGTAATTAACCAAACAATAAAGAATAAGATCAAAATATTTTTTTAATCTTATTTGGTGACCTATCCCACCATTATTTGGGTAAGTGATGACTCCAAAAATCATCTAACCTCTAGACATCGTCAACAAAGGGTATATTTAATAAGTATTAAATTGATTATTTTTTATTTTATAATATGATTAACTTTCTCAATAAAATCATATTTTTAGTCATGTCTTTAAAATTAAATTTATTTTTAATTAATGTCTAATTACTGTTTTGATACATAATAAATAAAATGAGTATAACTTTTCATCCAAATCGATTGTGAGGAGATCTTGATTATGTGAAAAATTGACTTAATTATCTACAAAGTTTAGTAATCTTGTGATTTGAATATTTGAAGGGTCAAAGATTGGAAGCAAACTCATCTATATTCACAGCCTAATCCGACCAAACTTCAGTTTTCAGACTATATCTTACAAAATACATAGCCTCTATGGACGTGCTATATCACTCTAGAAAGTTTAAAAATGTCTACAGCTTTTATGTTTCAGATGAAGGCAAATTCTGAAAGCTTTCGATGTTTAAGGCACAAGTCAAGTGTAGTGCATGTGATAAGTTAAGTTTGTCAACTAGTCATTATTTACTTTGGCCTCTAATGTTGAATTTTAGCTCTGCAATGAGCCTATAAATACAGAGATATTTTATGCCCATGGTGTTTAGTTTTTGTACAGTTGTGTGACAAGTTTTTACTATATTTTAGTATTTAAAAACTCTCAATTTATATTATGTCCTTCTAATCTCTTAACTAAGTTTAAGGAATTCACACTTAATGAATTTATAGTTTTATTTTTTTATCCTATCTTATATTTTAATGCCAAATCCTTTTAATGGATTGCATCAAATATTTTTGAAAATTATTTGATTCGTATAAAGCCTTGATTCATTGTAGACTTGTGACATATTAAAATACTTGAAAATACTTTTACATATCAATAATGAATTTCTTCAATGTTTTCATCAATTTTATTAAAAGAAATAATTTTTTTACACTTTTTTGTTTAAAAGAAAGATATTTTCAAGATAAAATATTGTTTTATCTTCTAATTGAGATTACTTTTTAATTAGTCTTAATTGAGTAAATAAAAAAGATCAGAAATATTTTCTACAAACTAAATAAGTGTTAATATCCAAAGTCTTAGTACTATTAATTTATATTTTTTAATTTACATTTGCTAACCTTACTCCTAAAATCAATTCAAAACTTTATTTTTCTTTGCTCCTAGACATTGAATAAAACCTTTTGATTCTAGTAAAAGCACTCGTTGTACTATACTATAATTAAGACTAGTTACAATTGCATATACAATATTTAAGTTGCAGCATTATATCAAATTCATCAGCTTTTATTTTTTTAATAATAATTATTATTACCTTATATTTAGGCTCCAACAATATTATTATGTTAAATTATGAGAATTTGCATATGTATTAAAAATATCTAATTCAATTAAGATTATTTTTATTTATTTGTTAAATTATTGTTAATTTTTATTAAAAAGTTATTTTAGTTATTTATATTTTTGTGATAGTCAATATGTCAAATCCATCAAATATTTTAAAATTTTGTTATTGTTGATTTAGTCGAAAGTAAAAAAGTTTATTTTAATTATTTTATATTTTTTGATAGTTAATTACTTATCAGATATAATAAAGGTACTATTGGAATAATTTTGATAGTTTTCATAATATCTTTTACAATATTTTATTTTCACAAAGTTTAAGACAAGCATGTGAAATTATCATTTTTTAGTAAAGTTAAAGTTCAGGGTATAATTGAATTTAGGATCCGAGTGTCATTAGACAACGACAACAAAAAAAAAAGAACCCACCTTTTTCTTATATATGTTTACTATTCTTTCCATTTTGTTCTTATTTTTTTTTATTTTCTCTTTTTCTTTCTATTTACCAAATCGAACATAATCTTAGAGTATCGTAGTGAAAATTCCCTCAAGTAGCTAGTATTATTAAGAAAAAGTAATGGATCCCAAAGGAATAAGATCTTAATGTAATCACATGACCAAACTAATTAGCAACATTCTATTTTTAATATTCCAATTGAAAATGAATGGGATACCTAGGTGTAATGTCAAATGATGCCAAAAGAATCTTACGAAATTATTGCCAAAGTATTATTGATTTAAAATATATGGTATGGTTTCTATATGGTTGATAACAGGGATGAAATGGATAACTGGACCAAATAACAGGGACCTGAAGAGAATATTCCCTTATTACAAGCACACACATATACATAATGGTAAAGAAAAAGATGGATCCCACTGTAAATGAAACAGGGAGACCTCATATTTCAGTAATTCATACATAATTAATTGAAACAAAGACAATTTTATATCTCTATCATCTTCATCGTGTTGGTCCTCTGGGAAGGTTTTTAATTATGTTCTGAATGAGCGACCTTGAAGAGAAAAGGGTTCCAAATATCCCAAGAAGAAAGCCAATAGCAATGAGGGTTACGTTAAGAATTAGACTAGGTTTTGATATTTTAGACCAACAAATTTTGGTGTAAAATGCACAAGGTAATATCATACATATACTGATACTTACTAGGGAACCGGTGAGACTGAGTACATGGTCAAAATAAGGCACAGAAAGAGCTAGGGTTAAGATGACCAGGAGGATAAATGAGCCAACGCTACCTCTTATAAGCAATTTCGCTTTGGAACTCAGTGTTTGGGGAAGAAAGTTGTGTTCAAGTTGAATAGCAAATGGTGCAAATTCAAGGGCATATTTAGTCATTGGAGTTAGCACAGTTGCCCATAAGGCTATTTTTGTGAATAGAAGATGGCGAGGCATGCTTAGGGTGATTTGAGGATTTACTTCTGGCCCGAATAATTTTGCACCCATGAATCCTAAAGCAGTATAAAGGGCGGTAACAAAGGTGAAACCCACAATAGATACCTGCACGTACGTACAAATTAGTTAGTTAATTAATTAGATAAGAATAAAAGACAGAAATACTCCTAAAGCAAAGATATTTGATACTTCAATAAAGATATTTGACACATTTAATTCTCAAAATGATTATAATTAAAAGGTGTTATTGTAATTGTCATACAAAATAAAAAAAATTCAATTTAAAAAAATTTAGGAAATGGAATTTGCATGAATATGTTTAAAAGTAGTAGGACTAAAATATACATTTGACAAAATTTTGGGGTGTACATACCCTTTACTTATTCATTATAATATGTAAACAAAAAGAAAAATAAGTAAAATAAAATTTTAGTTAATTACATGCCTTTGTAAATTTGGATGGATCTTTCATGGCTTTATATAGATTTGGGAAGACAGCATGTCCAGCACAACTATAAACGTAAAGACCAGATATGTGAGGAATTTGATGGAGTTGCAGCAATGGAATTTTGTGATTTGCTTTCACTCCTCCAAAGATTGCAGTGAATGCAACGGATGAAAATATGACAATTGACATGAGAATACCACCCGATGAAAGGAAAGAAATGGAAGAGAGATCTCTCAGCCAGAGACTCGGAAGTGCTATGGAAACTCCTATAATGGTTAGTATCTGGGATGAAGATAGTTTAGCACTAGCCAATGATAAGTTATAATTGAATAGCGATGTCCCCGAAAACACAGTAATTAGATTGTCATGAAGGGATATGGTGTAGGACACAAGGTTCATGAATATTTCCATGTAGATAAACGTTGCAGTTACAACTCTTCCTTTTCTTCCAAATGCTCGCTGTCCAATATCAACATAGCTTCTTGATTTGGGATTTTCGTCAAGACATATGCCCAGTAGGTGGGAAGTGAATGCACATGTAACACCAAGTCCAATCAACAAGAACGCAGAAGACCAACCTCCATTTTCTATAGCATATGGTGTTGATAATTGACCAAGGCCTGCATGCATGAAGTGATCGTCAATCATGTGCCATAGATGCGAAAGCAATAAAAAAAATTGCTAGTTTACACTTCATCCAAAAATTTAAGTTGATCGATAAAGGCTCGAATCGTAATGTTAAGAAACCGTCATGTATAAAACTGGCGTCGAACCGGTTTGTCATGTGAATCAAATCCAAATAATATCAAAAACAAATACCAATGCAGAAGCAAATTATGCGGGAGAATCAAACAGAAGACCTCCCAGATAAATTTGCTCTGCCACCATGTTCAATTACAGCTTGACCCCAAAATTTAATTAAATTAACAAATAAGGTCTCAAATAATAGTGTTAAATTTTAACAAAAATAACTTTAATAACCTATGAGCATTCCAATCATATTGATGACGGCAAGGGCAAAAGAACTATTGGCTGTCGAATGATTTTGATCAACAGTGCAATGGTCTCCTTTACACACTTTGCTTTCCTCCGCACAAATATCGCAGATCACATTTTGCACTACGAAGATTTCTGCTCCATGCACTGTCTCACTGGCAACTTGATTCCCATTAGACAGACAACAGTCTGGTCTGGGGCATTCTCGTTTCCCAACGAATTTCAATAGTTTTCTCCACATAGTACTCAATTGATTACAACTTCCAACAAGCTGGGACGAGTTGGATAGCTATTGAAAGCGTAGTGGATGTATTTATTTATAGTTTCGAGTTGGATATTGATGCACTACATGATTCTCCAATATCTTTGGAGGAGAGATTCATTGTAATCTTGCAAAGGGAAATTAATATATGTACATAGAATATTAGATAAAATAGATATTGGATTTTAGAATTGTGGTATTATTACTTTACAGCCTCATGGATAAACACAACGATTAGCATATACGATAAAATTTATTATTTAATTAATATTAATTAGATAAATTTTTATACAACCTTAATCATATAAATTAACGTGATACAATTATATTATTGTCGCATGTTCTATATTTTCATATAAGTGAAAAAAAAGGAGTTCAAAAGAATAAATTGTATGACAACAATATAACTATACTACATCAACTCTTAGCTTAATTTGTATAAAAATTATATTTATAATATTATGTATATTACTATTATTATATGTAATATATTTAATATTTATTTGCGGAGGAGAAGGAAGGAAGGAATGAAATAACATGAAGAAAATGACAGAAGAGTTGACGACGTAATACTCATTCTCTCATTCGTAAGTATCTACATCAGCAATAAGATCTGATGCTTGGGAATACGTACGAGAAAACAGAATAGAGAATATTTGTTGGAGCCACGAAGCAGGCATTCCAGAGAGAATATTATATATGATAATATCTCGTGGGAAATTTGTAAAGAGGGTTGGCAAATGGAACAAGTGGTTCACATTCTTCACTACCATAGATAGGGAAAAATTGCAGCCAAATGTTGGATGTGATTTTCAAATAACAGTATAATCTAATTATTACATGTTGAAAGATAATTATAATAATATATACAGTGAAAATATAAGCACAATTTATTCAAATGAAAAAAAATATTTGAGATTATTTTATTTCTTTTTAATTTTAAAAAAATATTTAATATTTAATAAATTTAGCCACTTAAATATGATAATTTAATTCATTGCCGTCAAATTTAAGCATAAATTTTTAAATAAAGTGACAATTTAATATTGTATCAAAACAAGTTTGACCTCACAGTCATGTGTTTGATTCTTTGTAACTACTAAAATTAAAATTAATAATTCCAATTCAAGTAAAATAGTCCAAAAAAATAACATATCCAATTCATACGTAGTCCACCAAATTGCATGCCAAAAAAATTCTTAAGTCACTTTATATAATTGTTAGCACCCTTACAACTTCAAATTTAAGCTTAAGGCTTTTGATTGAGTGACAGTTTAATATAATAAGTATTAAAATTTTTTTAGTATTAACTCTTTTATTTGTAATTCATTAATAATTTTATTTTGCACATGTTTTGACTTTAAAGTCACAAGAACTTCAGTCACAAATATATCATTAAATACTAATGAATTTTCTATTTCTCTTTTTTTCTTTAATGTTAAAACGAAGTTAATAATTGACAAATTTTAACTTTTATTAGTTAAAATAAACTAATAATGTCACGCCCCTAATCATGAAGCCTACATGTGACAATCGTCACAGAATTTTAATATATATTCTTTAGGTTCAGAACACATATTGAAAACTTGTAAGGCTAAAATAGTACTTGTTTTTGATAAAAACCTATAAAAGACTTTTAGTAATTTTCTCCAAATTCCTAAACTACCATTAATTAAAATCAATCCAAAACACTTCTTAAATAATGTCACAGCCCGAAATCCTTGGACTATGACTGGCAGGAGACAAGGCTGGCCCCATCTCCCTAAGCCTCTATTAGTGCACATAATGAATATATAACTGATAGAATAAAT
>JAVXUL010046366.1:0-10788 GCA_035590515.1 Trichilia minutiflora
AATATATGTAGGCTGATAATATGTGTATTGTCATAAGGGCATTAGTGTGGATTTATAGTTGATGAACTATTTATCAAGCCGATCCAATATCGATAAATTATATGGTATGCATGTAGTCAATGATTTATCGATAGATTATAATAGTGTGCAACGTAATCCTTTGACCTGAGACGTCTGAAATCAAACTCTGTATAGATGAATGTATTTTATATGGTGTATAAGTGTTAACTTATATTTCATTCATAGTTTTCTCACTCATTTCCCTTAATTCTTTGTGAAAAATTGAGTTTAATAAATGGATTTTATGTAATTTGTGTTTTTGTTATGTTAAATAGGGTCAATGATGAAGAAGAAGTTGAAAGGAATGAGTTTTTGATAATTTTAGAGTTGAAGAAAATCTGCCCAGAAAAAACAAAAAACAGTCCTTGTTTTCTTAGTTGCGAAACTAGCCTTGGGCACGGCTAAGGCCATGGCGCGGGAAAAATCTGGACTTCAGAATTTCGCGATTTTGATGAGCCAGCTCAGTTTGAGACCTATTATGGTGTTTCTGAACTTCATTTACTGAGAGGATAAGTTGCCTAAGAAGTCTAGAAAAATTGGAAGTCCTGAAAAACTAAAAGAATACAATTTATAAAGAACAAAAACACTCTTTTTTTAAAAGGGGAGAATTCAAATTCAAGAGGGGACAAAACCACTATTTTCAGATTTTCCATATTTTTGTTTTCTTTATTTTACTTTATGAAAAACAAAATTTCTTTTCTAGTTAAAGGATAATTAAGGATTGATTTTAAGGATTGTGAGATTTATATTTATCTTTTAAACATTTATTTATTCTTGGTATTTATGCAATTCTGTATTTCATATTATTAGTGTTAGTTAGTAGATCATAATAACTTCTGTTACATGATTCGATTAATATTATACGGCTATATAAAACTTCATATCCATAATTGTATGATTTTCTATAATGTGGAAAAGGATTTCCTGACAAAATATCTTCGAATTGTATAATCTAACTTAAACGAATAGCCGCTTGTGTATTTGTTGGTTAGAATCGGGTTTCTTTAATTCTTAATGCTATCAATAAATTAAAAACTAGGAGATTCTTTAGGTTTGTTTGTTGATTAGAGAACAATTATCCCGCTTGACCTAATTGTTCTACAAAGTAAGGAGGAATTGGTTATGTAGGGCTTACTAGTAACTATAACTGATTTATCAAGATAATAAAAGTGTTTTGAATTCAATTATCAATCCACTTAAACCAATCTGAAAATTATTCCTTTGACTAGATCTTCTCAAATTTGATTTTCTCCTTTATATTGTCTTTAAGCTTGTTGCCTCGTTTAGTTTTATTAGTTGTTATTGCCTTTTAGCTATAGAGATTTTATTTATTTGCTTAGTTGATTTGTTTTCTAGTTTTGAAAGATTTAAAAATCATCTGTTCTCTATGGATACGATCACACTCATCACTATTTATAAATTTATTTTTAGGATTGAGTTGATATTTTTATTTTTGACAGATTCGACAACCGATCAAATTTTGATGCCGTTGCTGGGGAACGATTACTAATTGATTTTTATTCCTTTTGATGACTAGGTTTGATCATGTGGAAGAACTCCAATACGATCCTGAAATTAAAAAGACTGCTAAAAGATTAAGGAAAGAAGCGAAGATCCAAAGGCAAATTCAAGTGGGCACTTTATCAGAAGCTAAAGAAGAAGTAGTGTTAGATCTGTCTGAGATTTCCAGCGAATCAGAAAAAGAACAAATCAATATGGACAGATACAGAGTAATGTGAGATATCATAGCCCCATCTGTAGATCAGCCCCCTCTTTGTATCACTTATCCTAACTTGCAGGTTAACTTTGAATTATGACCAGGTTTGATACAGTTGTTGCCCAAGTTTTACAGAAGAGAAAATGAAAATCCTCACAAACATCTTAAGGTATTTCATGTAGTTTGTGCTAGCATAAAACCACAGGGAGTAACCGAAGATAATGTTAAATTACATGCTTTTTCTTTTTCATTGGAAGATTATGCTAAAGATTGGTTATTTGATTTAGCTCAAGGTTCCATCAATTTGTGGACTGGTATGGTGCGATTGTTCCGAGGAAAATTCTTTCTTTCATCTAGAGCAATAAAGATAAAGAAAAAAATCATTGGAGTGGGACAAAAACCATCTGAAACTCTTTATGATTATTGGGAGAGATTCAAAAGCCTTTGTGCAAGTTTTTCGCAACACAAAATGTCTGAGACAACACTCATTGAGCATTTTTACAATGGGCTCTTAGAAATTGAGAGGAATATGATAGATGCAGCAAGTGGATGTGCATTTTTCACAAAGTCACCAGAAGAAGCTTAACAATTGGTTGACACCATGGCTGGTACTTTAAGGCAATATAAAAATTTTGAACACACCAGAAAAGTTCATGAAGTACGCTCTCCAAATCTGGAATCTCAGATTTCATAGCTCATAACTTTGGTCAAGAGCTTTATTACAGAAAATTCTCAACAAACCATGAGCTGTGGCATTTGTGCTCAACCAAATCATCCAACTGACATGTGTCCAACACTTCAAGAAGATGATTCACAGCAGGTTAATGCAATGGGAGGTTTTCCAGGTCAGCCACAAAGAAGATATGATCCATATTCAAACTTATATAATCCCGGATTGAGAGACCATTCAAATTTTAGCTATGGATCAAGGACACAAAACATTCAGTGATTTCAGCCTAGGCCACAGCAATCACAACAGCCATCTTCATTTAATCAGGTATATCTCTTGAAGATATTGTTGAATCACTTACTAACAATACCTTACAATTTCAACAAGAAACCAAAACAAGCATTCAAAATTTGAAGAATCAACTGAGCCAATTAGCTACGTCTGTGGGTAAGTTAGAATCTCAAAGTAGGTTACCACCTCAAACAGAAGTGAATTTGAGACAAAATATGAGTGCCATTACCTTAAGAAGTGGAAAAGAAATTCTGAAAAATAGTCGTGAGGTTAACTGTGGGCACAGACAGAAGGTAGAGTTAGAAAAAGAGGTCCCTATTCAAGATGAGAATAAGGATCAGAATGTGAAATCCAAATCTGACCATCCAGAATCAATAGTTGTCAGAACTTCATTTCCAGAAAGGTTAGCTAAATCCCAAAAAAAAATAGGAGAAAGAGATCTTGGATGTGTTTCGTAAAGTTAAGGTAAATATCCCTTTACTTGATGCTATTAAGAAAATACCTCATTATACAAAATTTTTGAAGGAATTATGTACAAATAAGAAGAAGATTTCTGGATATAAAAAGATATGTATGGGGGAGAATGTATCCGCTTTTCTTCAAAGAAAATTACCATCTAAATGTAAAGATAGAGGTATATTTTCTATTCCTTGCACAATTGGAAGTTTAGGAATTAAGAGAGCAATGTGTGATTTGGGTGCATTTATAAATGTTATACCATTATCTATTTATTCATCTCTGAATGCTGGTCCTTTGAAAGAAACAGGAGTTGTCATACAATTGGACAATTAGCTGATAGGTCTATAGTGTGTCCCGAAGGGGTATTGGAAGATGTCTTGGTTCGAGTCAATGAATTGATTTTTCCTACTGATTTCTTTGTGCTTGATATGAAAGATGATAAATCATCTAAATCATCTGAGCTATTGTTAGGAAGATCCTTTCTTAGCATAGTTAGAACAAAAATTGATGTGTATGATGGTACTTTGGCTATAGAATTCGATGGAGTGAAAGTTAAATTCAATGTTTATGATGCCATGAAACACCCTAGTGATGTATCATCTGTATGTGGTATCGATGTGATTGAATCTTTGACTACACAAAATTTTAAACTCAACAAAGAAGATGAATTAATGATTGCATTGTGTGAAAGCATAACTAGCGATGAGCTAGGCAAATCTTTGCATGAATTTGTGACTAGTACTAACTTGCAGAAGGTTGTTTATGAATTAGATGCACTGAAATCAGTAAGTCACAGTGTTCTTATTTTTGATTTAATTGGTAACCAAACTAAACTCTTACCTTCTATTGTACAGGCACCTAATTTAGAGTTAAAGAGGCTGTCCGATTATTTGAAATACGCCTATTTGGGTGATGGAGATACGCTTCCCATAATCATTTCCAACCAGTTGACCAAATTGGAAGAAGAAAAATTGATTTGTGTTTTAAGGAAGCATAAAAAAGCCATTGGATGGACCATCGCTGATATCAAAGGCTTAAGTTCCTCAATATGCATGCATAGAATTCATTTGGAAGAAGGGAGTAAGTCAACCAGAGAGGCACAATGCCAACTAAACCCACCAATGATGGAGGTAGTAAAGAAAGAAATATTAAAGTTGTTAGATGCAAGTGTGATTTATCCTCTCTCAGATAGCAAATGGGTAAGTCCTGTTCAAGTTGTGCCAAAGAAAACAGGTATAACTATCGTTGAGAATGATAATGGTGAGTTAATTTCCACTCAAGTTCAAAATGGGTGGAGGGTTTGTATCGACTATAGGAAGTTGAATATTTCAACAAGAAAAGATCATTTTTCGCTTCCTTTTATTGATCAAATGCTTGAATGTTTAGCATGTAAAACTCGCTATTGTTGTCATGATGGTTATTCAGGTTTTTATCAAATTTTAGTTGTACCAGAAAATCAAGAGAAGACTACATTCACTTGTCCATTTGGTACATTTGCTTACAAACGGATGCCATTCGGCCTTTGCAATGCACCTGCCACTTTTCAAAGGTGTATAGTAAGCATCTTTTTTGAATATATTAAAAGCATCATAGAAATATTCATGGATGATTTTATTATCTATGGTGACTCTTTTGATACATGCCTAATCAACCTAACCAAGGTGCTTGAAAGATGTAAAGAATGTAATTTGATATTGAATTATGAAAATGTCACTTTATGGTGAATCAAGGCATCATTCTAGGCCATATAGTGTCATTTAAGGGTATTGAGATAGATAAGGTTAAAATAGATGTGATTAAATCTTTGCCTTACCCTGTGAGTGTGCGGGAAGTTCGTTCTTTTCTTGGACATGCAGGTTTTTATCGAAGACTCATAAAAGATTTCTCCAAGATCACTCAACCCTTGTGCAGATTGCTGCAAAAAGAAGTGACATTTGAGTTTGATGAGAACTGTGAGATGGCATTTGATAAGTTAAAGGAGATGTTGGTGATAGCTCTAATAATTCAGCCACCTAATTGGAACTTTCCTTTCGAGATTATGTGTGATGCTAGCAACCAAGCCGTGGGCACGGTTTTAGGATAGCGTATAGAAAGAAATCCACATGTCATTTACTACGCCTCTAGGATACTTGACAATGCTCAATGCAACTACTCCACAACAGAAAAAGAACTTTTGACAGTCGTATTTGCTTTGGAAAAATTTTGTTCTTATGTATGTGGTACTAAAGTAGTTGTTTATTCTGACCATGCAGCATTGCGATATTTGTTACGAAAGAAAGATGCAAAGCTAAGGCTAATTAGGTGGATATTACTGCTACAAGAGTTTTATTTGGAGAGAAGGGACAAAAAGGGCTCTGAAAATTTAGTCGCTGATCATATAAGTCGTTTACCAATAAGTAACCCCCCAACCACATTGGGAGATGACTTTCCAGATAAGTACCTCTTTGCTATGAATACATTGATTCCTTGATATGTTGACATTGTGAATTATTTAGTTACTGGAACATTACCAAGTCAGTTAACTAGAGCTGTAAAAGAAAAAAAATTAAAAGAGAGGCTCGTTACTACATATGGGATGACCTTTATTTGTGAAAACATTGTGCTGACCAGATTATTAGAAGATGTATTCTAGAAAATGAAATAAATTCTGTTTTACACTTTTGTCATTCCTATATATGTGGTGGACATTTTGGACCAAAGAGGACAACTAGAAAAGTTTTAGAATGTGGGTTATTTTGGCCTAAACTATTCTACGATGCTTATATGTTCTGCAAATCATGTGATAGATGTCAAAAGACTAGTGGTTTAGGACCTAGAGATCAAATGCCTCTTACTTCCATTTTGATATGCGAAATTTTTGATGTATAGGGAATAGACTTTATGGGACCATTTCCACCCTCTTTTGGTAACATTTACATTCTGCTCACTATTGATTATGTTTCTAAGTGGGTTGAAGCTAAAGCTACCCGAACTAACAGTGCTAAAGTTGTTGTAGATTTTGTCAAATCTCATATTTTCAATAGATTTGGAGTGCCTAGAGCAATGATAAGTGACAGAGGAACACACTTCTGTAACAAATTGGTGGAGGTTTTGTTCAAAAAGTATAATGTCATGCATCGCGCTTCAACAGCCTACCATTCGCAGACAAATGGACAAGCCGAAGTGGCTAACAGAGAAGTGAAATCTATCGTGGAAAGACTGTCAATCCAAATAGAAAAGATTAGAGTTTACATCTAGAGGATGCACTGTGGGTATACAGAACCACCTACAAGACACCTATTGGCATGTCTCCGTATCGATTAGTAAATGGCAAACCTTGCCATTTACCAGTTGAATTGGAACACGAGGCATATTAGGCAATAAAGTAGTGCAATCTGAGCTTAGACGAGGCAGGCAAAAAAAAGAAAGTTAGACATTCAAGAGCTAGAGGAAATCAGGAGAGAAGCATATGAGAATTCAAGGATATACAAAGAGAAGTCAAAAACCTTCCATGACTTTATGCTTTCAAGGAAACAATTTTCAATAGGACAAAAAGTTTTGGTTTTCTATTCACGTTTGAAATTATTTCTTGGTAAGCTAAAATCCAGATGGATAAGTCCCTTTGTTGTTACTAACACTTATTCTCATGGTGTAGTGAAAATAAAAAGTTTGGAGACCAATAAAATCTTCAAAGTCAATGGTCAAAGATTGAAGCCTTATTATGAACATAACCAGGAGGTTATCAGAGAAGAAATATGCTTAGAGATGGTTGATACATATGACTAAATAGAGCAACATTGTCTAGCCTCGGACATAAAACAAGGGCGCTTATTGAGAGGCAACCTAATTATTTTACATTATGTTTTAAATTTTCTTACTTTAATCCTTTTAACTTTTAATCTTTTATGCAAAAAAAAAAAGAGGTTTACTGTTCATCGTCTTCAACCCCTATCCCTCTAGTTTAAATATTTTTTCTTTTTGTGCAGGTCTCATAAAGCTTAAAGGGTTAAAAACACGGTTACAGAAGCTTTCAGTTTTCTGGAAGTTTAGTCTTGGCCTTAGCTGTGCCCAAGGCTAAAGCCATAACTAAGAGACAGTCAACAGTTTTCCACTATTGACATTTTTAATTTTTACCCTTAGGCCACTTTTTAATTTTTATCTCTTCTTCCCTAAAAATTACCTCATAGTCACTTTCCTTAAAATCACAGAAATCCTCTCAAACCCTAATTACCAAATCCCTAATTTCAAGCCACCGTGAGATTCAAGTACAAAATCGATCGGATTCGCGACCCGCTGTCATTGTCTTCTGACAAAGAACCACCGACAGTTACTCCACCTATCCCTACCACCACCAAAATTCCTTCCACAGACCCATCCATACCTATTTTCATTGAAACACCGTCCAGAGCTACTACATAACCATCAAAAACCTGTCATACCCCTCCAAAGATACAGCCAAGCATTGCAAAACAAAAACCTACCAACTCTACAAGAACACCAAGTAAGCGTTCAAAGCTAAACAGAGCCTTAGAACACCTAATAGCCACCAAAACCACCACCACCGAAGCCTCACCATCACAGACACATCCTAGTCTTTCGATTGGTGAAGTCGCAAATATTTCGGGTCTAAAAACCCATGGGAGATCCAGAACTCGATAAGAAAAATCTGTCTTGTCACCTTATGTAGACCATCTATGCGACAGTTTAAAGTTCGAAGACGATGCTGAACAAGCCAGGTACCAGTCTTTGGTATATCTGCCTATTGTACCCTGTAAATCACTACATACTCAGACCATGATTGACTTGGGTATACATGATGAGGTATGTTCTTTAATCTTTAATTTTGGGTGTTTTGCGTATTTTGAAGTCCAACACCCTGCTTTCATTGAGCTTTGCCGAGAATTTTATACTACCTTCACACTTACCCTACCTGATGAATACACTGCCTATTCTGCTGATGTGATTAAATTTTGATTATTAGATAGGCGTTTTAGTTTTTCAATTATTGAGTTCATAATTGCACTAGGTTTTCTTTCTAGGGAATAAGCTGCTAGCCGTAAATATAACTTTAGTTACTGTGATTTTGATGATGCTTTTGTGCTTATAATTTATTTTGTTGAAATAACACATAATTTTAACTTGGTTTTCGATCCTAGCAGTTCTAAGGACATTCACTTTTAGAGCGGAGCTCTGAAATACTTGCACATATTTTTTTCTTTTAATTTTTTGAAAAGAAAAGATTCCCCTGCTTTGGTCTCCAAAATAGAGCTTTTTCTTTTTATGGTGTATGCAGAAAAATCACTGCGTCAATTTAGGGATGTGGTTGGCCACATAGTTTGGGAAAGTCATTTCATTTAAGCGTCCTTTGATTTTAGGATCATACATCACTCATTTAGCCATTAATCTAGGACTGCTTGATATCAATAACCATCAACTGTATTCTGTCGGTGTGACAGCCCCACTTGATTTGAAATATTTGGATAATATGGGATTGTTGTGTCGGTAGAATAATTTGCCCTGTTTTGGCACTGCAGATTCGCTGGTACGTAAGGAAAGAAGATATTTCACGATCACAACTACCACAGCCAGCACATCAGAATCTAAACCACAGGAGATTCCTCCATATGTGGCTTCGCTCACAACGTAATTAACATGCATTGAAGCAAGCTTGACAGCCTTCATAGAGACAGTGGGCAGATTGGCCAATAGAGTAGAGGAATTGGATAATAGCATCATTGCTATCTACCAAAAAATGCGCATCCCCAGACCCCAGCAGTAACAGGGGAGTTTTCTTCTCTTTTCCCTTATTATGGTTTACTTTTGTGTTGGGCACTTTGAGGACAAAGTGCATGATAAATATGAGGGAGGAAGAAAATGTTTGAGTTTGTTGATGCTGTGGGCTGAGTTATTTATGATGGTAACTGCTGAAAATTTTTTTTTGACTTGCTGCTGTTCTTTCTGTTGGCCCTCTTGGTTTTACTTTTGCCCTATTTTTAACTGTTAGTTTTGATGCATGTTTGTTCTGTTGTCTAGCTGAAATTTTAGTTTCTGTTTTGTTGCTTAAATTTTTGTTTCAGTTTTTGTTTTTCTGTGATTTATTGTGCTTAATTTTAAGGAAGCTCACAATCATTTCCAGTAAATTTCAATTTGTGCTTAAATCATTTGAACCATAGATTGTTTGACCACTTTAATTTCCAAATCTATGTAATATTTGAAAAGCTTGATCATTGTGAAAATTTTCTATTGACTCATACTTGTAAATGAATATTTTTGGGCATTTTTTTGATTTAATTGGGAAAAGCTTGATAAAATGATATGAGTTAAAAATTTTGTGTGCTTTAATTGGACAATCGATTCACAAATTGGTATTTTCTTGAATTCTGCTATAGTTTATGTGTGCAAACTGTGTTAAATATGTTAAAACATCCAGATGACCATTTCATATTGAAAAAAAAGAAAAAACAAAAGAGAAAAAGAGATCAGAATTTTTTTTAAGAGAACAGAAATTCCTGTTTCAATTTTAAATTTTACTCCACTAATTGATTTATTTGATTTACCTTCATTGATTGGTTCAAGTGACACGACACTTGTTCCCCTTAAGCAAAGTCTCAAAATTGAGCTTGTGTATAGAATAGATCTTTGATGGGAGAGTTATCCCTTTGTTGGGTCGAAATAACTCGAACATGTGCAATAGAGTATTTCGATCATGAGTGAGGCTGGTAGCTAATTGAAGTTGTGACTTAGTCAAGTATGTTGGGTGTATGGGGTGTGCTCCCTCAGTGTATTCGGTAGGAAAGATTAAATGATATCTCAATCATGAAAAAGAAAAATAATAAATGTGGTTCCTGGTGTAAAGCATTGACATTATTCTATTTGCTTGAATATGTTCTTCATTGGCATGAATTTTTGTTAAAGGTTTGGTTGTGATTCGATTTAAATATATTTGGCTCAAAATGTGTGTATGGAAATGAACCAAAGCTTATCCATTTGGATTTGAGAAGTGTTTCAGAAAGATTTATTACTTGTGTGAATTTATAAAAATTCATAATGATTTTGTTGTTCTCTTATTGCTTAGAAATTTCGGTTTTGATATTGAATAATCTGGATTAGTCTTGCTGGAATTAGATTCACTGGTTGTGAGATGAATGGACTTAATCTTGATCCTAGGGCTGTCAAATAGGTCGGTAGTTTGCGGGCCAGCCCGTTTAACCCGATCCGTTTAGCCGGTTGGGTTAAAAAAATTTTGGCCCATTTAATTCGCAGGCCGATTTGGCCTGGTCCGTTTAGCCTTCGGGTTAAACAGGTCAACTCGTCTAACCCGCGAACTGGCCTATTTAACCCGCAAAAAAATAAAAAAAATTTATTTTATATATTTAAAATATAATATATATTTTATATTTTTTGTATAGAATTAATATGAAAAAATTTATGTTTCTTCTTTTACTCCTAAAATTTATTTATACTTTATTCATACAAAAAACAAATATATTTAATTCATTTTATAAATATAATTTATATAACTTATGGATTATTATGTCTAATGATTAATAAATATATTATTTTAATTTTAATATCAATTTTATATATTTAGAATTTATTTAATTTTATATAT
>JAVXUL010046377.1:0-10788 GCA_035590515.1 Trichilia minutiflora
ATATATATATGATTCATTAGTAGAACTACAAATTATATTATTATATACATAATATTAAAATTTTGTGTTTAGAAAAATAGTCACTAGTTAGTACTAATAGATAATACTAATATGTTATATGTATTAATAGTTTAAAACATCGATTAGTTAATATTAGTATTTTAAAATTTTTATTAAAATTATAATATAAAAATATAGCTATTATTTATTAATGTGAATTATATTTTAAATATTATATTAATTAAAATATATTTTAAATATAATATTAATTATATATTTTAATTGATACCTATATATGTTCTTTTTATGACGAATAAATGAGATTAATTAAATATTCAATAATTTTAAATTGATTATTGGATTGATTGATTGTGTATAAAGTTATCATGACACTTACAGATTTTGATCCAATTTATATTTGAATTAATTTGAATGATTACCGGTTAAAATGTTACGAAATTAATTTGTTGATGTTAATATATATATATATATATATATTTATTTATTTATTTATAAATATTTTTACATTATATTGTAATGATATTTATTTTTTATGAATGTCAATAATTTTTGCTTGATTTAAATATATTTTAAAATTAATATAATTTCTTCTAATATTAATTTTAATAAAATTATTAAATTTAAAATAATATTTAAAATTATTAAAATTGATTTTAATAATTAAGGTCCGTGAACCGTTACTGTCAATTTAAGGACATATTTAACTAAAAACAATAACTACATGAACGAATTATATTATGTTCTAATTTTTTTTCATAATTAAGGTACGTGTCCTTACTTAACTTGGCACGACAATCCTTTAGGGTTTCATTTTAAGGACCGGGACGACCGTTTGTCATGTCTATTTACTTGTAACAATTTGCATAGTATTAGTATAGTATGATAAAGTTAATTTACTGATTAATTATCTTATTAAAAAAATTACTTGATATTTTTTATTTTAACTTAAAATTAGGTATAATAAATATTTTTTTATGTGTATAAAAGAAATTAATATATTTAATAAAAAGTTTTAATGACAAATATTTATAAAAAGTATAAAATAAAATTTATTTATAAAATAAATTTAACTATTTTGTATATTTGAAAAATAATTTTTTGGTGATTTTATCTTTAAAATGTTTTATTTTATTTTATTTTATTTTATTTGCTTTATATTAACCTGTATTGTAGGACAAACAAAAACATCTTTAACCATTTTTTCTTCTTTGAAAAGAACAAGGTCAAACACATCCTTAACACCATAATTGCCTTCACATCTATTATGCTCACTTATGGATTAATATACTAAAAATAAAAAGAGTTTAATTATGGCATCAAATCATAATCCTAACCAATGTAATCGATTTTGCCATCTTTAGCGTCGGAGGTAGAGTTAGCAATCTTCCAAGTGAGAAACCAAAAAGGTTGGGCCCACAAAATGCAAGTCCACGTGTCGGGACAGGAAATCGCCTGTATGATTGATGAGAAACCGCGAAAGTCGACGTACCGACGCCTCCCTCCAACTCGAATTAGGGAAACGGTCTGACCCCGATATTTGTATTTGTATACCTCATTGTTTTTTATATTTTCAACTCCCACCTTCACCAACCAATTCATCACGAGAATACGCGCTTTTGTTTTTTTTTCTTCTCCTCCTCGTTGCCCTTTATAACTTCTCTCCAGTTCCAAATCGAAAGCATCTCATTGCCAGGTGAGAAGTTTCACTCGTTTTCTTGATTATCTCAATTGATGCAAAACTTATTCATTTTGATTACTTCCTTCGCCCTCTTGAATATTGATCAATTATCAAGCCATCCCTTTTTTACTTTATTTTTTCTTTTCTTTTTTGTTATTTTTATTAGCTTTTTGCTTCCGTTCGCTGCTATGTTATTATACAATGTAATTTTTTTAAAAATATTTTTATCTTGATGGCGTTTCTTTCTTTCGTATGATTGAATGGTCATCATTATCTGGGTATACACGTCATCAATTTGAAAGGGTTCAACTGTTTAGTGTTTAAAGATTGATTAATTTTCGTTTACAACCATGGTGCTTATACATGTATGTACTTTGTTTATGTTCTGCAATAATTTACTCTTTTGCATTATGCCCCCGTCATCAGATTAATATTTGTCAGGTTATGTTTTTCAGTCTATTGATTCATTTTCCATTTTTTTTGAATTTTCCATTATGTTTTTGGTATCAATGTGTTAAAACTCTTGGTTCGTTGTCAATGATTCAAATTTGTGAAATGGTAGTGACTTGATTAAGCTTTTACTTCTTGCAGTTCTGCAGAAAAGTGCCCTTTAGTTTGGTGTGATCGGTTGATTGACTGGGAAGTACTTTGCTGGGTTACATAATGAGAAATGGAATTCAGAGTGTTGGAGAATGTTCTAGCTCAACTTCCTTGAGCAGCCAGCAGGATACTGACGATGATGGGATGATTGCCCAGGTCCTTTCAGAAGAGTATGCCAGGATAGATGGTGCAGTTGGTAGACGCCTTTCCAACCTGTCTTCTATTCCTGTAAGACACCTAAATCCTTTTATTTATGTTCGTAGATTACAATCTGGATTTAGAAGGTCCAAATATCAGAAAACTTTATAGCGACAGAAGTGTTAAAAATATTTTGCCTACTTGCGATTCTGCACCTTAAATTCTAAGAAACAACTTTGAAAACAGATGAATGATCATTGGAAGTGCCAGATGAATTCTGCATTTCTTCTGTCCATGGACAGTAAATGAGACCAGACCAAGCCAACTTCCAAAGGCTTGGCTGAAGCAGCCTTGTTACTTAACTCTTGTCATTGTAGGGTTTGTGCTAGTAACTGATTTCTGCAAAGAGTTATCACCTGCCAATAGGTCTTTCCTTATTTTTTTGGGTTGGGTGGCTGGGTATGGTTTTTCCTGTCCTCCTGGACTTCGGTGAGATGGATAGAATTTATAGTTTACAAAGGTTTCTTTGCATCATGTCCTTGATTGTAATTTGTTCAACCAATCTGATACTTATCCTATTCTCTCTTTCATCAAAATGAAGATGCTTTTCTGAATTTCTTATCAAGCATTTCTTAAATTTCAGCATGTCCCGCGGATTAATTCCTATATCCCCAACATAAGTGATGCCAATTTGGATCACCAACGGCTTCTCCAGAGGTATGTCTTTTTTATATGTGGATGTTAAAAGTATACCTTGGAGATTTTTTCTTTATGGGAATTTCATAAAAGGTTTTCTCCTTTTAAAGGAAGAAGTTTAAAATCATGAAAAAATTATGCTATATTCTATCTGAGGTGTTCAATATCTGTTTTTTCATGAAAATGCTTGTGCATATTTAGTTGTTTGCTCTGTCGGAGAGAATTAGAACAAACACATATGTGATAGAATGTTTACATCAAAATTACATACTAGTAAAATTTTTCTCACCATTACTTTTCTGTCAGCTGAAAAGAGAGTTCTGATAATGATTCTTGACCTGGAAAAACTCATGGTGAAAAGCCACTGGGTTATATGTGGGTTTAATGTAGCATAGGGAATTATATGGGCAAATAAAATCTCACCAAGTATAACTGGAATCTCATGATGTAAAGAATCCCTGTTCTGCATGGATGAAAAGTTAATGAATATTATCTAGTTCCAGTAGTTCAGTGTTGCTTAATATGCGTGCAAGATGGTTCAGAGATGAACTTTTACTCTGTTAAATGTTTTTAAATTTTTAATCTAACCAACAGATGTTTGGCATCCCAAAATTATGCAACAATTGTTTCTTTGTTTTTCATCTTTAATAGCCCTCTCTTCCATACTTATGCACGTTCATTGTCCTGTGCTAGCTGGAGTCATATGCTGGAAGAAAGTGTTTCGTAAATGCTTTTGATTGGTTTTAGTAGTATTATCTGGGTTAAAAGTATTTAGTAAAGTCTTAATTCTTATCCAGGCTTAATGTTTATGGCTTATATGAAGTGAAAGTCTCTGGGGATGGAAATTGTCAGGTACTTTTATTGCCAAAGAAATTTGAAAATACTCTCTCTCTCAATCTTTATCTATCTTATATCTGATATGTATCTATTTTAATTTTTAACCTTGTGTTGCAGTTCCGTGCAATTTCGGATCAGATGTACAGGTCACCTGAGTATCACAAGCACATCCGGAAAGAGATAGTGAAACAGGTATAATTATCTTTGAAGTGCTAATCAATGTGACAAGTGGTGAATTTGGTTTGAGAAATTTGTGGCCTATAATTTGGGTGCAACTCCTAGTTATCGCCAAGTTCGTCAATTATGATTAAGAAATGAATATCTGCATAATTACTTGAATTTTGCATAAGGAATATACAAACATTACAAACATCATTAGATTATATTGTTTTATATTATTGTGATCTGGTGTCCGTTATAATTAAAATTTTGTATTATCTGGGAATTTCTATTGGCTGTTTATAAAAATTTATATCATTCTAATCATCTTCATCAAAGTCACCCTTTGGAATATCAAATGAGCACCAAATTTCCTGGTAAAAAGAAATTGCTATGAACTTGATAGATTTAGCAAACATATGTTCCAGGAAGGTAGAGCCAACCTATGTTTATGTTAAAACAAAAGAGAGAACTTGGCTTATCACTTTGCTCATTTTCTGTTATCTTTTCTTGTTCCAGCTCAAGGACTTCCGCTCTTTGTATGAAGGCTATGTCCCAATGAAATACAAACGATATTATAAAACTATGGCAAAGTATGTTAATCTATGACATCTTGTTACTTCCATCCTTTGCTGCTGTAAGCTTTACTTCGATGGAGGCTTTCATGTTGTGGTTTAGTGCTTCGTGAATGTTGTTATATAATATATTTTTTTGTCTCCTCTAATCGACTGTATGATGCAGATCTGGTGAATGGGGAGACCATATTACATTACAAGCAGCAGCTGATAAGGTCTGGCATTTAGTCTATCATTATAAATTAGTTCACTATGACAATGCCTTGTAGCATCATCCAACTGTTCTAGTTCTCTTTCTTGTGAAAAGTTGATTTGTTTAGATTTATATGGAGAGTATGCATATGGTATGCATGATACAGTATTTCATTGATGAAATTGGTGGAAAAATTTCAATGGTGCATCTTGATGGGGAACCCTTGGATAATGTTACCTGGAAGGACCACATTAATTCTTTGATTTGTTGTCTCCTGATGTTCATGGACATTGATGTTTATATTTGAGATTCTAAATTAACCTTTTATATTCTTTGCCTTTGGAGACTAAAAATGGACTAGTAACAGCCTAACAGGGAGGATTTGTGTGATTAGGCTGGCTCTTTTTAAGCTTGGTGTTTTTTACATGCATATTCTGTTTCAACGAGCAGTAGTAGATTCCTTCTAGTAATTTGGATATTGACTTATGGCATAAACTCATAAATTGGAGAATTTTGGCTGCATTTAAGCTTTGAAAAAAAGATCTGGTCTGCAAATTAACTCTGCGTCAGTGGTAAATGGACTATAAGACAAGTTGCTGATGCTGTGATGATGCAAAATCTGTTTTGTATTCAACAATACCGCTTGTGCACAAATACTTAAAAATTTGTGTAGATAAATTTGACCTTTGGGATCTAAAGTGAAGTACTAAAATACCTATTTGACCTTCTTTTGATGTTTTTGTGTAAGTTTATAATCTTGTATACTAATTCAGAATTTGACAATGCTGCCTGTTCTTCAGTTTGCTGCAAAGATATGTGTGTTGACATCATTCAGGGATACCTGTTTTATTGAAATTATTCCACAGCACCAGGCTCCTAAACGTGGTAAGACAGGAAAAATCACTATGATCATCCATATCAATTTTGTTGAGTTTTCAGAAATGTCTGGATTTGAATACTGTTGCCCTTTCTGTCAAATGGGAGCAGTATTCAGTAGTTAATTGTTGAGAATATCCAATTAACTTCTGTTGAAAATAGCATTAGCCAGTAGCTTTCCTTTTTGGAAACCACGTAGGTATTCAATAAATGGTTATGAGATATAGGCAATGCGATGGCATTACGTTTAAGTTAAATCACATAACTGGATATTGGGAACAAATTATGGAGGATCCTTGATGTATAAAATGTTAGATTTGTCTGTTGCTCATCAACAATCTTTATCCATGTATTCTTACAGTTCTTCCATTTTTCTTTTCCTTCTTTCGAAATGATGCAGAGTTGTGGTTGAGTTTCTGGTCGGAGGTACATTACAACTCACTATATGATATCCAAGGTTGGTTTTTTCTTGAAATCTCTTCTTACAGTCATGGTTTGATTGAGCTACCAACAATATGGTGTACCAAGTAGAAAATACTTGAGTTTCATGTTCTTTTTACAGATGCTCCAGTTCAAAAGAAGCCAAGGAAGAAACACTGGTTGTTCTAGGGGAAGAAGATAATTTTGTACTCTGTATATTTTGGGGCATGCTGTGCTGATTTGTTATTCTTTAATGTTTTATTCTTCCTTTTTTTTTGGCTGATAGGTGCTTTACTTGTATAAATGCTACCCAGTTCTGTTGAGATGTATCATATTAATCATTTTGTCGTCCATTAAAGTGATTGTTGGCTTCAATTCATTCGAAGTAAATTCATTTATGTCTTTACATGATTCATAATAAAACAGTATTAGATTACCTTGTTACACTTCAGTTGATTGTCTTTGATGGTTTGCTCACTCCAAGCAAAAAAGGTTTCTGATTGGACTTGGCAGAGATTGTATCCCTTCAGGTGTCAACCTCAATTTAGAGTTATCTTACATCAATGACATCATTAGACTCACAAATTTTGTTAATCGCATCTTGTTCGTGGTCCATTATGTTGATAACCACTTGTGTGCATTTTAAGTCTGCAATTATATGGATCATTAACTGTGTCTCACATATCATAACATTCAATTATAAATTTACAAATGTGTAGAAAATCTAAATGATCGATTCCACATTAACTTGAACTAAGCAAAAACTACTGCAAAACTAGAGCCTGATGATCACCGAAGCAGACTTTAGAACGATACCATCCTTCCAATCATAACTACTAACTCCACATTCTAAGCCACTCCATTTAGTTAATACTATCCTTCCAATCAAAACTATTAACTCCACATTCTAAGCCACTCAATCTGGTTGTCGAGGGTGAACCGACTACTCAGTAAGTATACCATACATGTGTTTTATTGATGTGAATAACTTTTTTGTAATAAATAACATTTACCAATAAAAACAAACAAACATAATTATATCAAAATACAGAATAACTGAATATTGAAACATAACTAATCAGAAGTTTATAAAACAATTAGTTGAAACATAACTTATTATTAAAAACATTTTACTTGAAAAATAAAAATCTTATAATTTTAAACAACTTGAGAAAAGCTATAAATGTGTAACTATCCAAAAGTTAGAACTAAATAATCTGTAGATTTTTTATAATTTTAAGTCTACTTACATTACATCGTTTGAGATACCTAACGTACTTCAAATTTTATATCAAATGAGAGCTTATCATATCCAGTATATCACATCCAAATTTCACAATTGTCTATATATATGTTCATAGATTCAGATTTTATCTTAAGTAATTAAGATAATTTTCTCCAAAATCAATCACACTATAACATGTATTCAAAATTCTATACTTAAATTTTAATAATTTAAAAAGATATAAAATCAATGAAGGAACTAGGTTAAAAATGAAGCATGAGCTTACTTCCTTTCCTTCTAGTTTCTTCTTCTTTCTTTTCTGTTTTCTTTTCCTTCTCAGATTTCTTTCTTTCTCTCCATTTGCTCTTTGAATATCTCAAAGAATGAAGAAAGATTCACTTGTGTTTATATACTAAAACCACCTAATGCAATTGAGAACGAGTGCTAAGTGTCACCTTGATTACCTTCCATGCAAGCAAGTGCATGGTGTCATTCTTACATTGCTTTCCATGTAGCCAACATACCTCATGCTAAACAAAGTCATATCATACATGAATTTTTGCTCTTTTTTTTTTTTTTTAAAAATTATACCATATCTTCAATTTTACAAAGAATAAATTTTGTGTCCATTTGCATCATGCCAATACAACATGACTATGCATGTCCATTTCTTTGCATGATAATGTGACTCCATGTGATACAAAATTAAAAACTTAATCACACATATATTTACTTAGAACCAATAATGTACTTTTAATAATTTCTATTGTTTAATTCAACAAGAATCTAAATAAATTTCCTTTACCTAACAAATTTTCTCATGTAATTTTAACAGGTGTTATACTTCCAATTAGTTATATTATTTTCTTGATGATCTAAAATAATAAGAATCTCAACATGCAACAATGAAAATCTGCATCTAAGTTTACCAACTGTACTGAAATTCATCAAGAAAAATCAATATGGATCAAATCACTATCTGGGTATTTTTAATTCATCTGAACTGCTGGAAGATCCAGTAAAACTTAATCTCCAGAACAAAGGGAGAAACTTCATTATGCATGCATGGTGAAGTGATATCTGCAACGGGCTTTGCAATGGATAGCATTTACTCAGTGACGGCGTGGTATGGTCCTAATATTTGTTTCTAATTCTTAGATGCTGCAATTAACCAAACCAACTCAAAACTTTTAGTAACTACACCCGAAAAAGAAAGCATAGAGATTGCCATTATTCTAGACTCAAATTGGAAGTGTCAGGATTCGCACCAGATGTGGGTTGCAACTTTCACATATTTTTATGACCAATCTCTATGGTTGGTATTTAAAGCAATCTCTTCGGAAATTCTAGGCTTGGCCATAAAACGAAGTGCACCTTTCAGCTTTCTCGTGGGTATTTTGTTAAAATTGATTTCATTAATGAAAGGCCTGATAAATTATGAGATCCAAAATCACAACCAACCTATTTATCTAGTATGTAAACAATATTATTTCAGGATCCCTACTTGATACGAAGGAAATAAAAACCATAATGCAATGCCATCTGACAGCATAGATGGGATTGATTCAGGATCTACTATTCCTACTGTCAAATAATTCTATAATGACAGGTTTGATGAAGTTTATGAGATCCAAAGCTGTTTTTATATAATGCAATGGAAGATATTTAAGATCGTTTCTCTGGGGACAAAACACAATCATAAAGAAAAATATTATTAAAACTAGCACATCATGCAAAGCATTTTCAACGAATCAGATTTGATTTCGCTGTTATTATATGTTAAAACAGAGTTTGTTGTGCTTTTTATGTTAGTCAAAATGGTTAAAATTCATGATTATCAGTCCATTTGATCGAGGTTGTGTTGTTTGTTTAAATGCAACAGCTATCGTTCTTATTCTGTTTGTCATTCAAATTGTTTACCATCACCATTATCTAATTGCTCTTTAACTCTGTGTGGGACGGCTGGACTGCAGCTTCTTACAGCAGAATCTACATTAATAAAACACACGCGTACAAAAGCACATGCTGTTCTGTGTCCCAGTCTCGCTACGCCAAGTCCCCGCAACATAAATAAATGATAAATTCATTCCTCTTTTCTCTTTTCCCTATTTTATTTTGAAATTTCGATAAATGCCTTGTCTCTACTGGAGTTCCAAACTACGTTGGCATTGGGGACCTAGGAAGAAAACCTGTTGAATTTATCCATTTTCGTTGAAAAGCTTTGCTTTGTCTTTTTTTGAGAAATTATACAACATATATACATTAGTAGATTTTATTTTAATAAAATATTGTTGAAAAATTTTAGGAATGAATTACTGTAGGTCTATATTCTAAAAAATCTGTTATTGATTTTAGAATATATGATTTTTTTATTATATTTTTATTAATAAATAAAAAAATATTCTTTATTCATATATTGTTTTTTTTTATTATTTCATACAATAGAATAAATTATAGATATGAATTGTTTAAATAATTTATTTAAGAGTTAAATAAAATTATTAAAACCATTTTCGATAAATATGGTATTGACTGAGTAACAATATCGCAAAATCGATATACTAAATATTCTTGGTAATTATTATAAAATAATATTAATACGGGTCTAACAAGAGACATATCATAAGGGTGTTAGTTTAAATTAATAGTTAAAAAATTATTTTTTAAAAATGATAATAATATAATAAATATGTAGTCAATGATTTTATTGTTAGATTATATTATTGTGTGATATAATCTTTTAATTTGAGGTATCATAGTCAGATCTTATATGAACGTATATGGTTTATGTAGTATATAAATACGTGATTAATTATGTTTTATATAATAAAGTCAATTTGATTATGCATTGTTCATATAGAAATTCAAATAATGATTAAGATAGTAATTATTGGCTCTATTAATAAGAATGAAAGTTTTCATCGACTCTATTCGGATTTGAATATTTGGATAAATATTGATAAATGTTTAAAATATAAGTTTATGATCATAGTACTTTGATGTCACACGAAGAGTTCGTGGGAATGTGTTCAGAACATATTGATTGATATTTTGTTAATAAATTGATATTAGAGTTTTGACATTCTATTTATTCTTACTCTATTAAGATTAGATAACAAAAGAACATAATCTACATAGTAATATAATTAGTGTAAAAAATTTTTATAGTGGTTTAAAGACTATAGTATATTGTTAGATGTTATTTGTAGTTGTTGAGTTTTTGAAGAATTCGAAATATGCTCACGACTAACTATAGTGAACCTTTTTTATCACATCAATATCTTTGTATATTTGAAAGGTACAAAAAAGAGAAAATATTATCTATAAAATATTAAAATCTTTTGGATTAATATATAGGACCGAATATATA
>JAVXUL010046388.1:0-10788 GCA_035590515.1 Trichilia minutiflora
ATTTTTGAGGCTCGGTCCGCTTATTTACGTGGGTCAAAGGGGCCGGCCCGCGGACCGCCGGCCCGTTTGACAGCCCTAGATGTCACGGCCTATTTGGTTGAAGAGCCAGCACAGGTCCAGTTGAGGATACTCTTGGAAGAAGAGATGGTTGATCAGGTTAATGTCTTCGTCTACCCCTTCTTCGTACCGGGCTTCTAATTGAGAGGGTACTGTTTACAACTCCTGAGACTGCTTATCAATGCGATGTTGCAGTATTTTCTTTATTTCTTTCAAGGCCTTGTACTCTCCCGGACGGCTGTGAGCCTCCCTTCGATTTCCTTATAATTTATAATGATCCGGGAGTTTTGCTCCTTCAATCGCTCTTTTTCATCTTTCAAAGTTCGGTTGGATTCATATAGCTTTTTGCATTGACCTTCAAAATTTTACTTGACCTTTTCAAAATTCACCTTCTCCCTCTCTAGCACTTAGACCTCGCCTTCGACCTTGAACAACCTGGCCTTGTAGGCTTCCTCCTTGCCCCACAAAGACTTTTCCATAAGAAGCTGCGATTTCTACCCTTCTAAACCAGATACCCTGGCTATCAATTCTTCCCTCTCCCAGGTAGCACTTTCCTAGATAGAGGAGATCGCCCCTTAAGCCTTCTTCTCCAATTTTTTCACGGTTTCAAGGGCTCTTTGCCAATCAGCTATGGCATTCTTGAAATCTTCAATGAACATGTCCAAGATAAAGGCACTCTGCATTCATAAGGTGCTGGTCAAGCAGTTATTCAAGGATTTATTAAACTAATACTTAGGATTAAAAAAGCAAGAAGTAACTTACCCTGTGAGCATGAAGGCTCATGGAATCAAGCGCCTCCTCAGGGGATAAGTTCCCCATCTCCTTACTTTTCCCAGGGGAAATGACCTCCCTACCCCGGTTTAGCAAGGAAGATAGATACCCAACATTTTTCCTCTTCTCTTCAGGAAAATCTTCCATCACCATAGCATCTAAATCCTCCGTTGACTCAGTACTAAAGGAAAAGGGGTCTTCAATTTCAAATAGAGGAGGGTCCTGTTTCCCCCTCCTCGGGACTTCATCAACCCCAGACTTCTGGTTGTGGCTGGTCCCAGTGGTTACCTTGGGGTCAACTATCCCATCTTTATCCCGACCCGGGTCCTGGGTGACTGAGGTGCCTTCCATGTGAACCGGGACGTCTTCTAACTGTTGTTCTGAAGGATAAGGGCGGGAATTGATCTTCTTTTTCTTCTTCATTGCCTTCTCCCGGTTATCTTCGAAGGGTCTTTTGCCCTTATCCTTTGCTGGGCAAAGTCATCTTTTTGAAAGCGCTTTGGGGTCTTTTCCCTAGGCACCTCCTTGAAGAAAATGCCCTTCGACTTGGGGCGCTTCGCCTGCCTTCCCCCCTTCTCAGGGGTCTTCTTGGGATCCCCTTTCATGGGCCCCTTGCCCTTATCCCCGGGTGTTTTCTGTTTGAGGTTGGTTGGCTTCACCCCCTTAGACCCTGCTTCGAAAGCAGCTCCTTCAACACATTAACTGCTTTCTGATTCCGACCAACCACAGTACTCTTCGTACCTGTAGCTGCACAAGTATAAAGAGTGGTCAGGAAAGAATCAAAAGTAAATTCAAAAACCAACACTGAGAGAAGGAGATTTTACCCTTGTTCAAGTGAGTACTGATTTTGCTCAACTCACTCCTGGTCGTCGGCTTTGACACCAGGCCAAATTTCACCTGAGCATCCTCACTCAGGAGATCTCTCACATCTGCCTGAGGCAGGGAATCCACCTTATTGACCACTCTGACTGGGATCCTTGGCTGCTCTCGGCTAATATCTGCACAAAGTAAGGTCAGTAAAAATGTTTTATAGATAAAGACTTCTTAACTACTGATTGCTTGTTTTACCTGGATCCTGGAAGGTTGTAGGGATGGCGTCCTGACATGATGCCACCCAGTTACTACTGACCACAAACCAACGATCCTTCCAGTCCTTGTTACATAAAGGACTCCCCTTCAGTTTCGACTGGTATCCCGGACGGATTTGTAGATAGTACCACCCTAGATACTGGTTGGTATTCTTTTTGAGGGTGTAGAAATATAGCACCTCATCCAGGGTGGGGACAGGAGAACGGACGTCCGTCTTCAGCACGAACAAACCCCCCAAGACCCTCCAACTGTTCAGGGTCAGCTTGTCACACCCCGACCCATGAGTCCCACACATGACAACCGTCACAGATTCCTAATAAGCATTTCTTAGGTCCAGAATGCTTACTAAAAACCTGTAAGGTTAAAAATT
Organism: Trichilia minutiflora; assembly: GCA_035590515.1. Classification (NCBI taxonomy): domain Eukaryota; kingdom Viridiplantae; phylum Streptophyta; class Magnoliopsida; order Sapindales; family Meliaceae; genus Trichilia; species Trichilia minutiflora. The sequence continues at coordinate 2,288 of JAVXUL010046388.1, forward strand.
TTAAACCAAACAAAAACACTTCTAATATATTTTACCCAAACTTCTCAATTCTCAAAATCAACACAAACACTTCTAAAACATTTTTCATCAGATTCATCATAATAAAATCATTCATACAACATGTATCTTATACAAACTTTTTGAATCATAAAATAATAATATAATTTGATTACAAAACGTAATTTTATAAATAGTAACAAATATTCTATTTTCTGGATATAAAGCAAAACTTAAAAACCATGAACAATATATGACGCTCCTAGTGGACTCAAATAACAGGTGTGAGTCGAGTATAGAGTCAATACCTGAAGTTCCCACTTCTGATGCTCTCACCACCCTCCACGCTTCCGCTGCGCTACTTGCCTGTTAGTAAGAAAAAGAGTGAGCATACTAAAGTATATTTAGTGAGGGAATAATAATAATAAAATAATAAAATCACTTACAATAATAATAATAATAAACATAGGCGTTATCAAATAATAATTATTCAAGGAAAACACTGAAAGAAAGAACAATTTTACTGTTTCCCTTTTTCATTCTAAAACCCAAAACTTATCAAACATTAAGAAAATACTTGGGCATAGCCGATCTCCCTAGTAATTACGCTGATCAGGCACAACACCGAACCATCAGTTAGTTTTGTATGTAATATAAAATATGCTATTTAAAAACTATAATTTAAATGCAGAAAATAAAATAATGTATAGTTTAGTTAGAAAAGAAGCCCACCACTGATATTGGTTATCGAGTAGTCACGTGGTGATACTCATGATTGTCCTCTACAAATACAGCTCCAAATAATCTTCTATCTGGCACACACTCACCTAGGCGACCATCTCGTGGTCCTCTCCCAGGCTACCACATTAGCACTCACCTAGACGGTCTCTACCCAAGTTCATCCTAGGCTACCACATCAACACTCACTTGGGGTTCACATCCTAGTGAATTCTTTCCTAGGCTACCATCCTGTATCTACAGTAATCAAACAGGCTCTCATAGCCTATATCATCATAAAACACAAATCAAAACCTGGCCCTCAGGTCGTAACATAAATCATAAAATCTATATCAAAATATAATATATGAAAAACAGGCTCAAAGGCCATATCATCATAAAACATGGATAAATCAGCAAACCAACAAAACCAATTGGCTCTTTGGTCACAAAACCAATAAACACATACATCAGGATCCATAGATATATTTATTATACAACCATGCCTAAAACAGGAACATTATTCATAAAGGTTCAACATTTACCAAAAATGTATGTATATAAAAACATCAAAAATCATTTAAAAGCAATAAAGACATAAAAGAATCCACTCACAAATTAGGGAGGGTATGCACTCCCTAAAGTTCCTCGTTCAAGTCGTGTTCTTGGTCCTTATGATTGGCTCTTATATACATATATCCAAATTCCATCAATATCCATTTTTACATTACTAACATGACTTACATGCATAGAATATAATTACCCAAAATATCCTGAATCGATTCATACCCAAAATCGGATAAAACCTTCGTTATATAATCGATTACTAAATCCTTACTACCAATAACCCACATTCGAATAAAACTAACGCTTTTCAACTCGATTCTACGATTTACACAAGTGGATCTCACGTCTTCATCAGAATAGTAACTCAAGTACTGTTCACCATCACCCAAATTTTCAAAATTATATTTCTAACTTCCTAACAAGTTACCCAACATTTCTACATTCTAACTAGCATCAAAAAACCCAAGTTCATGCATTAAAACTAAGAAATCTAATATGAAGCACAGTAAAACCTATTTCTTAAATATTAACCAAAATGCGAAATAAACGCTACTGATAGTTTAGAAACGAAGTTACAAACCTCGGGGTATCATTGGTTTTCTTTAATTTGACCCAAAATATCAAAAACCCTAAATTGGCCCAAAACCCTTATTTTTTCTCCTATGATTTATGCACTTCTTGCGACAAATCAAAGTTATCCACGCGTTCTAGTCGTTAAATGTGACAAAATGGTAGAAAGAAATCGAAGAAATGATGAAAAATGAAAATTGTTTGTGAGCGAAGCAGAGAACGAATGAAAGAAGGAAGGAGGAGAAAAGAAAAAGAAAACGAGGAGGAAAAAGAGGGGCTCAGCCTTTTGTATAAAAGTGGGGGCAAAATTATTATTTTGTCCCTGATTATTTAAGAAAAGAAGCTTTCAGAAGGGGATAAATCGTTTTTTTGTGCGATTCGATCAAATGAATCGACTAGTTCGTTCGATCAAAGCGAGGTTTGTTCAAACGAATCGAACCCTTCATTCGATTGAGGATTTCTCGAGCCCTTAAAAAATTTCTATCCAAACATTCGTTCGATCGAGACACACATTCATTCGACCGAATGATGTTTCGTTTGAACGAATCATAGATTCATTGGATTGTAAAATTCTCGAGCTCCCTGTAAGTCTAGTGCCTTCAGTTCGATCGAACAAACCAAGTTTTTGTTCAGTCAAACGCATACGTTCGAACGAAGTCTAGTATTTATTCGATCGAATGCTTCTCATTTTAAATTTTCTCTTGCAATCGAGTTCCCGTTAAATTTTCAACATCCATTCTCATTCCATAATCAATCTAACTTTTTTAAAACCTCATATCAACCCTCAAAATACTATCAATTCTTACAGAACCCAAACATACATTTATAAAAAGACGAAAATACCTTTACTTAAAAATTCAGGGTGTCACACAATTGGTAGTAAGAAATCTGGAACGCCTCAAATATCTGGGCGGAGTAGCTTTGAAGGGAAAATCAGACCCCAAGCAATAAATGCTCTTCATTGAAAGCTACCTCCCCTAGTCCTAGGGTACTTAAAATTTCTTTAGCCTTGAGAACCCTAAGCTATACGTCTTTTGAAATATCGTACAACCGACGGTATGTCTGAAGGTCCGCCTTAGTTATTGTAGATGGCAACCAATCTGTCTCATTGGGTCCCCTAACCTGGTCCTATTTTATAGTGTTCCTCTCGTTATCTCCCCTCTCGTGGGTAGGGGTAGCTCAATGAGTGGATTCCTTCCAGCGAGCAATTTCCTTTGAACTTCTTTTGTCAGCCATTTTCTTCACCAAACTTTAGCAAATACCTGCAACAAAAAACATTAAAAAAAATAGAAAAACAGTGAAAGCACAAGGAGATTAGAGAGAAATATCAAGAAATGACAGGCGAAGAAGGGGGTATTTATAGAAAAGGAGGGGCGATACCCACCGTAGATCTAAACAGACAGGGAGTTGCCATGTGTCTCAGTCCATAAATACCCCCCCAGGATCGAGGAACCGTCACCTCTCCCTTATAGTGTTTCAACAGGTGGCATCCCCCTAGCCTAGCATGTAAAACCTGTCCAGGGATTGAGGAGCTGCCTGTTCAGAGACAGCTGTTGTTAGTTGTCAACAGCTGTTAACAGCTGTGAGGTGACTCCTGATAAGGGACAATTACTGCAGACGGAACGGATACCCAGGCAAAATACATTAGCAATAGGCTAACAGATCCGTTAGAGAAAAGAGAAAAAACTCTAGTAACCAGGAAGCTCCCACAACATGTCAATCGTCTCAGTAGACAATTACGTTACCAGTCAACTGAAACCCCTAAGCCAATTCCCCTTAGAAGGATTCGTCTCAAGTATGATTTTCTAGCGCAAGCTCTATGAGTCTCACACCAGAAACTGGGGGACTGGATGTTTGGAAAAAAATACTGAGGTAACATGTGGACATCCAATCAAAAAGACACGTGACAGAAGGCCAGGTATAATCCCAAGGTGCTTCCGTCTCAAGTACGCTCCGTCCCAGACACCCCAACTCAAAGATTCCACCATCTCAGGTAAGAATTAAACATCCGTTAGTAAGACACGTGGTAGGAGGTCAGGCGTGGATCTAGGAAGTCTTCATCTCAGAGGCATTCCATCTTAGGTATCTCCAGGCTTAGGGTTTCTAACATCCCTGATGATATCTGCCCCAGACAACCTGTGATCCCAGAAAATCATCATCGCCTTAGGATTTCAAGCGCCTCAGAGATCAAGAAGGCAGAAGTGCCTTCTTAGGATTTTTCACTGTCATTAACAACGCGTCCCAAGCATCCAAAAGTTGGAACTTGTAATTATCTGTTGACTCAGGAATCAGGATAGCTTCTCAGGAAAATCGCCCCAGGCCAAGATCTCTTACATAAACTGGCTTACAAGTACTCCTTGACCAAAGTTTTAGTAGACACGTGCCCCCTCCCCACTCAAAAATGGGAATGATGATTGTCAGCTAGCCCTTTCAATACATCTGTCCCATCCTCTGACCATTTTCGGGTGATGGGACAGTGACAGGCCTATAAAACCTACAGATATGATAACATCATTAAAAGAAATCAGTTGCACACCATCCCATGTCAAATATCACATCCTTTCTATTCTCCGATGCCAAGTCACGTCACTCTTCATATGAAGGGCACTATATAAACCAAACTTCTTCAATGACAAGGGGGTTGATCTTTTGAACATTGGGACTACACACTTAGAGATTGAGAGAAATTCGACAGCCACATTACCATCGATTTTCTTCATTGTTCCCGTTGGATAATTTTGGTACTTTTTTTCTCTCATTTTTGGTCATTTCCAATCTCTTCTTGCTACCTTCACCGGAAATACCTTTTCTTCCTCTATAATTTTTTCTGACTTAGACATCGGAGTTTTTCCGTCGAAAACCCCTCTCGGCGTCACTCTGAAGGTGTTTACTTTCTTTGTAGGCTTAGGAGATAAAGTTTTATCGAAAATAACCATTTTTATAGTCATTCTTCGGTGTAACAATCGTCATCTGACAAACAGCCATCTTGTCCTCACATCTCATCAATTGAGTCATTTCACATTAACCGCGAAGAGGATCCATGGATAATTTTTGCACCAACAATATCTTTAAAGTATTATACTCATGTAGTTCGAAAAATATTTTTATAAAAATTAAAGATATAATGATAGTTATATCACAAAAAATATTAATTAATTAATTAATTAAATTATATTGTCATAATTATAATTATACTAAAAAAAAGTTAAATTAACTTTTTAAAGTAGGCACTTGTAATTAATTTTAAATTTTAAGAGATATTTATTTTTAAAAAAAAAAACTCATTTTTCAATTTAAAATAATGATATAAATTTTTGGATAGAACAATTTTGTGATTGCCTGCAGCTGCTGATATTTCAATCGGACAATTCAGAAAGTTAAAATCCTCATATAAAAATATATACAAAAGAAGTAGGATATATAAAAGAGAAATTGGAATGGAAAAATGTTTCAACAAAGGATGTAAAATCTCACAAGCAAATAAATTGCTTCTTATTTCTATTTTCTTCCCATTTACCAATACAAAAGAAGAAGCTACTACAGATCAAAACTTATAACCTCAACAACATCAGAATAACTCCAATCAAAAGAATGATGATAAAAACGGTTTCTTTTTGTCTCTTCCATCACTAAAATTAGGTCTAGAATAAGTTGATAAAATCAACTCATCAAACTCTTCCAAACTTAAACTTTTGATTTTTTAGTGTAGTATGCCCTAGAAATCATTTGTGTTATCAATTTCAGGGTATATAAATAATATAATGTATCATTGTATATCTATGTACTATATTTATGAAAAAAAAAAGCTAATTCTTATTCATATGTATAAGCTGTTTCTTCTTTTTAATCATACTAATGAATGGAGTATACATATAAATATTTAGGTAATAATGATTATCGAACTATTCTCTATGTATACAGTATTAACTGGACATCATATCGTATAGTAAGCATACTGAATATCTCCGATATATATTATAAGATAATATTAGTACAAGTGAAATGATAGTTATGTCATTAGAATATTAGTATAGATTAACAGTTAGAGAATTATTTTTTGAATATAACTAAAGAAATGATGGATTATACAGAATATATACAGTTATTGATTTGTTATTTAATTGTACTAGTATGTAACATATTCCTTTAACATGAGACATCATAATCATTATCTGACATAAATGTATATGGTTCATATGGTGTATAAGTATCGGACTAATCACGTCTTGTATAAGAAATCAGTTTAATCATAGGTTATTTATATCAGGATGCAAGTGACTATAAAGATAAGATTCGTTGACTCGATATATGTAGAGTTCGAGTTATCATTGGCTCAATCTGCATTCGAGTTCTTAAATAGATATCAGTAAATGATTGAAGTACTAAATCCTAGTCAGGTAGTGACATATGTCATACGAAAGAGCTTGTAGTAATAAATTCAGCGCATAATGATTGATAATTTGTATAAACACTAAGTTTAGGGTTTAGACAATCTATAAGCCCAGATTTAATCGAGATTAGACAATGAAAGAATATTACTCACATAGTACGTACAATCATGCATAATAAGTTCGATTAAGAGTTTCTTTATTATGATTTAAGGACTATAACATATTATTAAATATTAACCATAATTATTAAGTAATCGAATAGTTCGAAACGTGTTTGATCAGATCAATTTCAGTTCATGGCTAACACCATAGTGAATTTAAGAGGTCACAACTAATAATTAGTGTTTATTTTTACTCTGAAAGAGAATAAATATTATCCACAAGAGTACAAGCATACTCAGAGATAATATATTAGGCTGAAAAGTGTAATCAGATTATACATTAAATACTTTAACAAATCAGAGAGCATAAGAAAATGATCCGAATATAACTTAAAGTAAATTATAATATTCTATTTATATTTAGATATAAAAATAAATTAAAATAAATTTGATCAAAATAAGTTTAACCGTACCTAGAATCTATTTGTTATAATATAAGAACCTAAATAAAATTTTATAGTTACTATTAAAAAGCTTTCTAGACAAGTTTTGAACTCATTTGTCACTAACTAAATTGACAAGAAACACTTTAGTAAATGGTCAAAATATATAAATAGGGGTTCAATTTTATGAAAATTGCATAAGATGCTATAATTTCTAAAATTTAGCAAAATCACCAAGTTTTCTTCCTTTATCTCAATTCGACCAAGCAGTATGGAAACCTAGGGTTTTGATTCTTAGAAATTCTATGCATTTGGGGTTAGATCTTCATCATTCTTAGCCTAAGATTATGGTAAGTGACCTTAATTTTATTGATTTTGCTTTATATTTGTATAGTTTTTTATTTATGACATGTAAAGCCTAATCATCCTTTAGTACTTGTATCAACATTTCATGATCATCTCGAGCAAACAAAAAAACTAACACAACAAAGAAAATTATTAACACAATTTTATAGGCTATACGATTGTATTTAGCGCATTCAACACGTCTTTAAACCCTTAGGATGCTCCTAAAGAATGAGTTTTATCTCATGAAGGTTTTCAGAGGATATATCTACAAAATCCTTAACTTAACTTACTAACATACAAAAACACATCGAAAATCAGTCACTTAATACAAAGATGAGCATTAATGAAAGAAATTCGCAAAATAAAACTTTCAAACCATTGCAAACCATTGAAATGGGACTACAACCATGAAAAGATTTAAATGAATAGAATTCGAGCGACCAAAATATTTTCTTTTTTTAAAAGATATGTCTTAGAAAAACCTCGTAAGTCCAAAGTAACCTAGCCGATAATTAATTTTTTAATACAAATATTTCAATTTGAGCTAAGATGTATTACCCTTAAGCATCAAAATAACTAACTTCTTACTTAAGTTCTAATTCGTTGATGGTTAAATATTTTTAATATACACAAGATCTCCCGACACTAAACTTATTAGAGACTTAAATCACTTTACGTACTCTTATCATAAAGCATTATTTTATACAAGTATTCGATATTTTTAATATCAATTCTCGATTGCTGAGCATGTTAAAGTAGCGGAGCAAATTATTAATTCTTTTTTTTAAGTAAATAAAATGCTCAAGTGACTCCGTATTTGACTAATAGGTGAAATTTAATCGATTAACCAATTCTAACTCATTCGTGTTCTCCTAAACATATTTCTTCTTTTACAAATAAATAATACACCCTCATATTTTTTATTTAATCTTGATGAATTAAGTCCTAAAATAATAATACGAAGGTTGAGAAATTTCTTTCATTCGAACACCGCTCATAGGATACACACACATTCAAGTCCAATAATGATTTTTGTGGGATCCCACAAACCATTTTTTTTCCTGGATTCCCTCTGAGTTTGTAATCTTTGACTCGTTTCATCTCTCTTTCTCGTTACATTCGTCTCGATTGGTAGAGGTGTTTAACGGGCCGAGTCGGCCCGCGAATCGGTCTGATTTGTCAAAAATCGGACGCGAATCGATTCAGATTACTGTTCACACGGTTCGGGCCGGCTTCGGGCCAATATAGATGGTCTGGTCCGGTTTCAGAATTTTGGAACCGCGAAATCGGACCGTAACGGGCCCGGAACCGTTTCGGGCCAACACTTTGGCACCGAGTTGAACCGGCAGTTCCAAACCGGTGGGTTG
>JAVXUL010046399.1:0-10787 GCA_035590515.1 Trichilia minutiflora
CATTGAGGTCTTATTTAAAATAAAACTAACTTTTAATTATATTGAGATCCCAGCATTTATGACTTCAAAATTCAATGTTACCTAACTTAAATCTTCAATATAATTATAGAGTCACGATATTATGTCAATTATTTACAAGGTGGACACAATTATAAGTATAAAAAAATAAAAAATTATCATATTGCTTTTGAAACTTAGACACGGGACTCACATATAAAATTATATTATTTTATATTTAAAAAAATAAAATATTAAAGAATTTAATTTAAACTGAATATTGTTATTTTATAAATTTTATTAATTAACTTTTAAAGTATTTAAATACCTAGAGAGTTTGAATTATTGCACTTTTCATGGACTTATACAAAAAATAATTAGGCTAATATATAATTAATTATTTTACATATTTTTAATAATTAATTTAAATTAAATACTTTTAATAAAATAAAATATGAAAAATTTTAAATAAAAATAATAATATTTATATTTAATTTAAAAGTCATAAAATAGCATTACTATTTATTTGTATATATGAAATAAAAATGAAAATATTTTGTATTAATTAATGTTGATAATTTATAAAATAACTTTATTTGAAGTAATTTTTTATTATTTATAACTAAATATTTTTATCTTAATAAATTTTATAGTACTATTATTGGGTATATTAATTTGTAATATTTCAAATAGAATAATAATATGAATTATTACGATTTATATGTATAGTTGTATCTTTATTAAAAATTAAATGGAAGATTTATTAGAGTACGAATGTGCATTATTATAACACAGAAGAATGTACAGGACGTTATTTGATATTTATCTCTAACATATGATGGCACCCAATGGCTACCAAGGAAGGGTTATCCGTGGATTCTCAAAACATTAGGGGGCATATGTCTATGGCTATTTATATCTATTGTTTTCCCATGCTGAAGGGGGGCAAATGTAATAACCCTTATTATATATGCATTAGCACTTCACTAGAGATTAGATATAGTATAAGTGGGTTTGGATACTTACTTTAGAGCCCATTTTTGTCATTTGGCTCTATGGATAAAACCAACAATGACAACAATAAAAATAAAAATAAAAATAAGTTTTTAATTTGATTAATTAATAATATTTGTTAGTTTTTTTTTATCATTCAAGGATAAAATTTGATTAATTTTCAAAAAAATATTAATCGAGTATTTCATAATTTAAATATCTCATTTAAATCATAAATAATATTATTATTTAAATATCCTATTTAAATAACGGGAGATTAATTAAAATCGAATTTAGAATATAAATTTAAATCTTTAATTAGGTTCGAATTTAGAATATAAATTTAAATCACATACTTTAAAATTAATCTACCGCTACTAAGTTATATTCAAAGATGTTATATTAGTAGGTGATGAATACTTGTTAATTATATGTCTGTGTGCGCAGGCGCATGATATCTCATCTTTAAAATTGGCATACAATTATTTAAAGTACCTGCCGCTTGAGAATTGAGATGGATTATTATTGGTGGTTTAGTCTTTATTTAAAAGAAATGCAATGATTATAGATGATAGCCTTCTCCTTTTATATTAAAGAATATTGCATGTTCTCTTTTTACCAACTGCCCCTTTCTGGTCCAACATAAAGTAAATATCTTTTAAATCTTTTTAAACACTTTATAAATTAATTTGTAAAATTTCAACATCTAAGCTTAAAATAATATAATTCCAATTCCCTATTCGAGCTAAATAAAATTAATTAAATATTATAAATAATTCATTCGTAAATCTATTATAATTAAATTAAAAATATCATAATTAAAATATTTATTAAATTACATTAGGCATTAAGGCATAATATATGAGAATTTTTAATGGGAAAGAAAAAAGTTTGGAAACAATATAATTCCATGTTTGCATTGTATGGGATAAGAAATATCCTTTCATGCTAACAAATCACATTCTTTTTAACAATAATTATATAATATTGTTACAATGATTGAGTCTAATTGCTATCAGAAATCTTGAATCAAAATCTCCTTTTTCAGATTTTCCTAGTAAGTCTTACCATGATCCATTAATTTTATTCAGCAAGCGGGCTTGTTGACTATTAAAATGGGCTGTGTGGGTGTGGTTTTCACTTTTAAGAATCTCTTGCGATGACAAGCAATTTCACCGATTCGGAAAGGGGTTAATATCCAAGGATTACCAACCTCAAATAGCTTCATTTTAAGCATAAAAAACAATTTCCAATGCCAAACCCAACTTCTAAGTTGCCTAAATTTTTCTGGGTACTTGTCACCTGGTAAACAAAGTAAAATCATTTGATTTCAAAAACCAAGTCTAGAATTCACTCTCTATGAACGTACTACGATTTAAAAAAAAAGGCACCTATTGAAAAGCAAACACAAAATGCTGAATCAGAATATAGTGCCATACTCAAAAAGTCTGTTAAAACAGTTCATTTGGTATCTTCAAACAAGAAGCAGGAACACTGCAAGGTTTGACGTATTAGCTCAAATGGAGGACAAAAATGGCTTCTACTCGTTGTAAGACAGATTAATGATTGCAAACAGAATGAATTTCAACCAGCCATGCTGTAATCTTCGTGATCATAGAGATTATAACTTCCAGATATTCCCATCTTTCCTGTTAGGTGATCATCTCCTGTATCAAGCAAATTTGCACTATAATTCAGAATTTGCAAATCATTCTGCTTAAAGCAAAGATCACACTTGGAACCTGGATACGAAAACAAATTCACTTGCAAAATCATTAAAAGAGTGCAACAAAAAAACACAAATTTTCATTTAAGGAAGAATCTACTTTATCTGAGTGCTTTTGCTTAAATTTTAACAACATTGCAGTTAAAGTATTTCGACTAATCACCTCCCTACTTGACAACTAGCGGTTCTTTTCTCAACGGTTGTGAATTAAAGCTGCAACACATACTTATAATCTACTAGCTTAGCAGTTAAATATGGTCTAAACAAATCATTATTAAGTTTACAGGTTGTAGCTAGGAAGTCAAAAGGAAACTGAAATTAAGCAATATGCTTACTTGGATTGGAAAACACGTCCAGGAAATGCAGTTCAGATGTAATCTCAGGGCTGTGAAAGCAGAGATCATCAACCGCCATTGGAGCAGTATTCTGTTGAGAGCTACAATTCTCCGGTTTTGTCTTCTTTTCATGCAGTGAATCTACTTCTGTCTCTACTTCTGATTCATTATTGTTGGATGAAGCAACAAACTGCTTCCTTTTGGATCGAGCACGCCTGTTTTGGAACCAATTGTAGACATTTGTTTCAGAGATTTGTCCATGCTGACTGAGTTCATTTGTTATTTCTTTGATCTTTTGCTTGCTTGGAGTTCCATTCCCTTGATCAAAAATGCTCTCCAGAATTTGAAACTGCATTGGAGTTGGATTCCACCTTTGTCTAGCCGTAATCTTGTGCCCAGCATATGTCATCAATGGGTCACAGTAGATACTTCCCAGTCTACCACCTAATGTAGCAAAGATTAGAACTTAGGATAAGAAAAAAAAGGCCATTATTTGTACAAAGAAATAATGAAATGGAATGAGAATTTCTCCAAATTTCGTAAGCGATTTTTCTTCAGAGATTAGAATCTGATCCCAATTTCCCACATACTACTCAAAAGAGGTACGAATAGATAAGAGGGAAACCTGTAGTCTAGATCAAGAACCATTTGAGTACCAGAAAAATAACTGTCAAGACCAGTTTAATTGAGAAGTTTGTCTTCAATGGAAAACAAGAAAAACAAGTTCGCTACGCAATCAAAACAGAAAAGTTTCCATGCCACTGAATTGACACTTTACCTACACTCAGTTGTATCAAAAAATCAATCACTAGAGGCAGATCAAGAAACAGAACATCCAAGTTACATAACTACAAACTGATCTAATATAAGATCACAATTCAAAGAAAACTAAAGGAAGAAAAAAAACCCAGAAAAACAGAAAAACAAAAGGGCAGAGAGTAGGAAAAGATATAAGAAACCTGCAAGATCTTGCTGAGCAGATAGTGATTTATGCATCTCCGCAAGTTGTTCACAAATTGTACCATAAACAGCAATCTGTTTCCTGAGAGTTTCAAGTTGTTCATCAGTCATCACATTCACATACATTACTTCATTAACATTACCACTCCCACCACCGTTTTCTGCCCTCTGATTCTGATTTTCTTGCGGTTCTCGATTTTCCCATTCCATAATTCTTCACTTTATGCATGAATTAACCTCTGTTTCCTATTTTCCCTGTGAAAGAAAGAGAAGCACAGAAGAGAAACCCAAAAAAATAAAACAGTCAGTGGCTTGAGTAGAAAATGGGAATAGAAAAGGAGAGAAAATGTACAAGAAGACAAGAAAAACAAAAGAAAAGGTAGATAGATGGTGGAATTTGTGTCCCTCCCCAGCGTATTAGCTTTTCGTTTTCCCTTCTTTTTTCTCCGTTTCACATATCTTAACTACTGTATTAAATAGGATTTCTGTTAACAGTCATGATCAGTAAGAGTGAAAATTGAAAACAGCAACGTTTTAGGAAATATTTTAATATTATTTTTTACCATAATTGAAAAAAAGAGCCGTTAAGTAGGCTTCATTTTTTTTTTCTTCTTTTTTTCTTTTGCTTAACCCTTAAATTTGTATTTTATTAAATAAAGTTAATGTTAATAATATATTTTATTAGAATTCAAATATCATTATGCAACGTAGCTCTACCCTATTTACAAACTTCGACCCAAACCATCACCTGTCTTTCATTCCACTCGTTCAACAATAGATCTGTCAAACGGATCGGGTCGGCTTGGTTCGGCTCGATCCATTACGAACTGGCACTTAAACGGATCGAATCGAGCCGGTCCATTTATTATACAGACTAATATTTTACTGGTCCTTAACCCGACCCCCGAATTAACGAGTCTAAACGAGTCGATCCGCGGATCGACTTTAAAAATTTTAAATTTAAAAAAATGTATAAAATACACTAATTACTAGTAAATATAATATTTTAATAGCAATAATAAATTTATAATCTAAATACAATATAAGCTAACTATATTATAAATTAACATATAAAAATTTTAACAAGTAAAATAAAAGTTTCATCAATAATTTTAAATTTAAACACATGATCTCAAATATCAAAATATACTAATCCAACATCATTCAATATTAATAAATAATAAGTTTAATATCATTATTAATATTCAAACATAATCAATTATCACCTAAATATAAATATTAAAAAAATTAAATTAATTTTTTTTTAATTAGGTGAGTTAAACAAATCAGTCCGTGAGTTAAATGACTTGATCCATTTAACCCACGAATTAAACGAGCTGAGCTAAATTAACCCATGAATTAAACAGATTAATTTTTTTGATTCTAATCCACCTAAATAGTGGTTTAAACGGATCAATTCGCATATCATCGATCTATTCGACAGCTCTATTTAGCAAGGACCAGCTGGCACTTTTAACGGCTTGTTAAAAAATATGGATAATAACATATAGATCCCTATATTTTATGATTATATAAATAAAAGACACAGTTTATCAATTTATACCAAACTCCCCTGACTGCCACGAATCACAGCAGAAAGTGTAAATATTATATTTTCTTCGTTAAATGAAAAAAAAATACAATTGATCTATTTTAAATTTAAAATAAAGACTGTGCTATAAAAATATTGATCGGAATTTTAAATTGTATCTCAATATTTGAATATTATTTATTAATTCAGTTGTTATATTATTTATAATTTAAAAATTAAAATATGATTTAAGATTTTTAACATTTCTCCTATTATATTTAAAACAAATTAAAAATTCTTCAAGTAAATCCAATATTTAATAAATAAATAAATTTCATCATCTATAACATAAAAATTATAATTATTTCACAACTTGAAAAAAAAATACTTTGTTTATTTTTTTTTAAAATTTGAAGTTATATTTGATATTATTATTTAAATAATTTTTTAAAATTCATATAAAATATTGAAAGAACAGAAATAGATCCCAAGTTTTGGCAAAATAAAAAAACAAAATCTTTGATTTTTCTTTAAAATGTTGTTGAAAAATTGATTAAAAAAAAAGTTTAAATCAAGATAGAAAATACTTTTAAAAGAGTGATGATTAAAAAATAATTTATAAAATATATTTATTTTATTTATGTTTTTTTTCTGAAAATAGAGAAGGGGGACATCTAAATAAAATTAAAAATAAAAAATTTATTATTGAATAGTTATCATTTAGCAAATCTGATTTCAATCCCTCGTCTAAGGCAAGTGGATGGTAAAATTGTTGCTGCACTCAATCGCACCCAGCAGCAGGTGGCGGTTTCTTTCTCATTCATCGAACGGTGCCGCTTTATCTCCTCCACCACCGCTGTCGCAGCCAAGGCAAGGGAAATCAGTTGGATTCACTGTAATCATTTTATAATTGTTTCTAATATTAATTTTTGTTAATATGAGCTCAGATGTCAATGGAGCAGTACAGTTTTGGCCCTTATAAAATAGATGCAACGGAAGTATTCTACTCCACCTCTCTTTCCTACGCCATGGTCAACCTGCGTCCTCTGCTTCCTGGTACTTCAGTTTTAAACGTGCTACAATTTACTTTCCATTAATTATTACTGCAACATGTTGAAATTGGGAAAAGAATGAACTCAGATAAAATGTGCTCAAAATGTTTGATATTGATTCAATGAAAGATGTGCATATGGAACAGTAACTAAGAGGAGAAGTTTGTAGCAAAAATTAAGAATTTTGTATATGTGTGCACCTTAACAATGTCTCACTACATCTGACTGCCCCTAACGCATTGGATTTTGGTCTCCCCGAATTATTGGGTAAATGGCATTGGGAGAGTCCTTTAAGTTCCTGACACGTGGTTCTGATTTCTTATATCAAGCAAATGGTTGTCGAGTGCAAAATTAAAGTAAGGGTTGGAAAGTACTCTTGAAGCATGAGCCTTGGACAATAAGAGACCTTGATGAAGGTGAGGGATTACTGAGGACTGTGGAGTTAAATTCATTAGAAGGCTTGTGGGGTAGTCATAGGGGGATGGGATATACATGTGTTTGGGGTAACATACTAGCTATTGTTTGATCATAAGAAAAATCATTTAGATGGGAAGAACTTTTTAGACATAATACCACCCTTGGGTACAAACTTCCTCCCAGAGGTGCAATACCAGTCTAGAGCATCTTGAATATGATAGACAAAATACCTACTTGAGCAGTTGATGAGGTTAATTCCTCCATGAAATGTATCCTGGTACAACATGGTTGACTCACATAATTAGGTAGGGAGAGCCATTTCCAATGTGGGTTTGAAACATGCCATGCATTGCTAATGTGTACACATGTTATTATAGCAAAGCATTGGATATTTATATTTTAACTTCAATATTTTAGGTGGTTATTACTGGAAGGACACAGAAGTATCTAGTTTGATCTCTTGTAATTTTTTGGAAATTATTTTTGCCGCATTATTATTACTATTTCTTTTGCAATGTGTGCAAAAAATGCATGTTTTTGTCATTTGTGCATCATTTTCCTTAAGTAAACTATGCTTCATTCTTATGAATGAATCTAAATACCATAATAGCACTCTGTTTCTTAGTGTATTCCACTGATGCGGTCTTTATAAAATTTCACCTCCTTAACAGCATATGAGTGAGAAACCTCACATTCTTGAGGCTTTCATCCTCAATTGTCACCTGGTCCTCCAGTGGATTCACATTTGTCTCATAGAACATGAAAATTAATAAAAATGACTGCTATTGTGATACATTGACCCATTAAGAATAACTTCATTTTGGAAAGATAAAAACAAGTGATCAGATCATGTACAATCTAGAACACAAAGGAAGCAAGTATTGCAGCAACAGGGGTTGTAGGAACTGACAGCTTGACAAATGAGATTTTTCAATATTTTAAATTGTAAAAAGCTACCAGCAGATGACAAAACATAAATTATATTTTAGTTATGAAATCACATTGGACTAAACTTTCACAAGCTTTTCATGTAATTAGGAAGCCCTTCATAATTTCACTTGATATTAAGCAAAGCCCTCGTGCATCTAATGTTGTGTGGATGTGGTTTGACAACCTCTTTGTTTTATTTGTGTTTATATTGATCTTGTACTTTTATTCGCTAGTCCCTTACTCTCTTTCCATTCTGATTGCCTTCTCTTCTCTTTTGCAGGTCATATCCTTTCCTTGTATAATTAGAATGATTTGTTGGTATGTTTGAGAGATGGTTATTCCTTGTTTAGGTATAAAAGTCTACGCAGTTGATGGAAAATGTTGTCATTTGAAATATTTCAATAATAGACTGTTCATATCAAATGCATTCATCTCTGCTGTGTCCAAGTCATTGAGCTTGCTTCTAGAGAAAATCCATCCCTTCAACCATTGCGCTGTCTTCATTTTCGTTAGGTGTATAAGTTTTTATGTATTCCTTCGGAGCCTGATACAAACTTAGGAATGCTGCTGCAGTAAACTTTAAGCACATCCCAGCTGGATGGAGATGCAGCCAGCCAGTCACATATATTTTGGACACAATACATTTGGATAGTGTTATATGAGTAAGCTCGCCCAAGTACATGTTATACAAGTAAGATAGTCAGATGCATGAAGGGCTTGGGGTACCTATCAGTTTATTTGGATCTAAACTATGCCACAGCAGCATTGTTTTCAATTGCTAATGATGCATGTGCATGTGAATCTGCATCTGCAGAATTTCACTGCAGGAAGGCAGGACCAGTTATTTATGATTTGAATGATGTATTGTGGTATTGTCTGTAGCATAACAAAATATTCAAAATAGAGGGCATGAACCTTCTTGCTGAGTCAGAACCAGAGATGAAGTTCAACGATGGCAGTCACTGAATTGACTTTTTATCCAGTCATGTATCAATTGATGTTGTATGTGTGCGTACTTATTTGCATACACGCTTGTACATATTTTTAATTCAGTTGACTTAACATTATGTACATGTGCTTGTCTGCCCAAAGCGTGAAGTGAAGCGCTTTGTTGATCTTACTGTTGACGAGACTAGTGATTTATGGCTCATGGCACAGAAGGTTGGCAAACAGCTTGAATTCTACCACAAGGCTTCGTCACTCACATTTGCCATACAAGTAAGAGCCATCTCAAGCAGATTCCTCTTATCTCATTCTTGCTATTGGTGTGCTCAATCTTAGATGCTTATTCTGCTATACGAACTATAAGATTAATGTTACTGTCAATCTCTCTTCCCTGGTGCTACCGAAATTGTGAACATCTTCTGCCTTTTTCTCTTTTGTTTCACCTTTTAGATGCATCCCATCTTACTAGTTATTGCAATGGCTGGTTGAATAGAGGTGTCCTTCTGTCTATCAAAAGTAAACTTGTTTATATTTGTTTTTATTTTAGGACGGGCCTCAGGCTGGACAGACAGTACCCCATGTTCACATCCATATTCTCCCCCGGAAAGGCGGTGACTTTGAGAATAATGATGAGATTTATGATGCAGTAAGATGGATACTCCCATTAGTTCTTATTGTTTACTTCTATTATCTGACTTTTGGTTTTAATAGTTTTCTTTGCCTGTCACTAATGGTGCAGATAGATGTGAAGGAGAAGGAATTAAAGCAGAAGCTAGATTTAGATAAGGAAAGAAAGGACAGATGCCTTGAGGAGATGGCTCAAGAGGCAGACGAGTACCGGTTACTATTCCAATAGATATCTTAACAGTGCCTTTCAGTATGCTTTTCTTAAACTTTTGCCAAAGTTTCTGCCAACATCAATCCACATTTTCTGTTGTATTTCGCTATTTGTTAGTAGAAAAACCTGAATAATACAATAATCCTATTGAATCTTTTGCTCTATACCATTGGACGTAACAGTAAAGTGGTATCTCAATAATTGCATTAGGTGTTCTCGACCTATTGACCTACTCATTTGTCACAAATGGACATGAATGCCTTCCTATGTAAAAATATAGAATATAGAAATTATCCCATTTCATATTTGCATCGGATGGGATAAAATGCATTTTTGTATACAAAAAATATGGTACCATTCCCTAGAAAATTATATCTATTGTCAATGAAGTAATGGGATGAATTTTGGTAATTTTGACGATAACACTACAAGAAATTTGACTTTTAATGGCAACAAAAGTTGTCATCAAAAGTGAAATATGTTGTCGCTAAAATCTTTAGCAACAATCAAAATATTATCGTCTAGTCGTCACTAATAGTTGGTTGTGAAAAGCTTTTAGCGATGATTTTACGATGTCATCGCCAAAACTTTTAGCAACACAACAAATGTCATAATTATTGTCATTTGTAGTTTATGCCAAATATATTATGATTGTTACAAAGGTCATAGCCAAAAGAGTTTTTGTTTGGCTACAGCATGTCTCCAAAGATGTTTTTGGTGATGATCAAATATTATATTTAATTAATATATTTTTATTAATAAAAATTGCAATCTTTGGTGACGATATATTGTCATCATCAGAGGTGTTTTTAGTAATGACTTATAGTCATTGTCAAATATTATATTTAATTAATATATTTTTATTAAGAAAAATTTTGACCTTTGGCCATGACAACAATTTGTAAAGACTAACGACTTGTCATAATATTAATATATTTAATTAATATATTTTTATTAATAATTTTATATTTTATCAATAAATTGATAAAATATAATTTATTATTATTTTTATCTTAAATTAATAATATAATTTTTACTTTTTAAAAATATAATCTATTAATTT
>JAVXUL010046410.1:0-10787 GCA_035590515.1 Trichilia minutiflora
TTTGGATATTCAATTGTTGAAAATTTCCATTAATGCATGCTTAGGGAACCTAGAAAAAATCCTAGGGTTTAGGGCCTTAACCCCACAAATATAATAGGTGGGAACATAAATACTGAATTTTTTTCTAAGTGAATAACACTCTAATTATCAGGATAAATAATACTTTGTTCCTAATCAATAGCTAATTTTTTTTTATCAATTCTTGTAACCAAATAGTTTACCTCAAAACTTTTGTAGCTGCTATTTGGTATCTATATATGTTTTTGATAATGAACAAATGAAATTAAATAAGTATTTAATGATTTTAAATTGATTTATTAAATTTGACTATTTGGTTGACTGATTGTGTTTAAGGTTATCATGACACTTGAGTATAGATTTTGATTAAATTTATATTGGAATCAATTTAAACGATAATTGGTTAAAATGCTATGAAATTAATTTGTTGATGTTGATTGAGTTTAAATATCATATATACTTAAGTTATGTTGCTCTAATGTTCAAATGATTAGGAAAAATTGAAGTACAAAACGTAAAGAAGCCCGAGTTTCGAAACCTATAAAGAATGCATCGATGCCTTGGGAAAAGATATCAATATCTTGTCACCACCGTTTCGATATGCGTAGAGTTCTATGTTTGAGTATCGGAACCTCAAGAAGAAAAGGATTGATTTTGGCAGGTATCGAAACCTTTAATCTAGAGAATTTTAAAAAGGATTATACATAGAAAGATTTCGATACCCAAACACAAAAGGATCAATACCTCTACACTAGAAAGGGAAAGGTATAGAAACATTCATCAAAGGTTCCAAAACCTTTTGCAAGTTTCAAAGTTTAAAGGCTAGTTTACAGTATTTATTGCATGTATTTCTTGAAGATTCAAAGAGCTATTAGAGACATTAATCAAAAGTTTAAATATAATGATTTTTGTAGAAGAAAAAGAAGAAGAAAGAGGATAACAAAATAGAATTTTAGAGCATTACTGAGCCTCAAGAGAACATTCTTTCTGTCAATTAATTTATCTCATCTTTATATCTTTAGCATTTATTTTAGTGAGAGAAAGTGAGAAACCTTATTATATTGTACATCTACTTTATTAAGAGAGTTTAATTTTTTATTTTCCTTGATTTTACTGGGTTGTTCTTCAACCATGTTAAAAGAAAGACTATTATTTGGGTTTCTCTTTACTAAAAAAACCAAGAATTATAGTGGTTGTCCTTTAGCTTTAAGAAGGAGTTATGGTGGGTTACTCTTGATTCGGATTAAACTAAGAGGAGCAATGATCCCTCTCTGTGTGTGGAGATTAACCAAGAAGATTGGATGTAGGCTTAATAGCCAAATCAGTATAAAAATCTCTATTGTATATCTCTCTCTCTAACTTTTTATTTCATTAGCCTGGTTATTAGCATCGGTTATTAAGTGCCATATTTTTCAATCATTATATAAATCATTAAGTATCACTTTCATAAATTTTGAAATTTACATTTCATCCAATTAACCACTCTCTTTGGTGATTCTATCTAAGATTTCAATTAGTATCAGAGCTTAACTAACTGTATATAGGATTAACACTTTATGAGTAGTAGATCATAACATGACATTTAACTTAGTTTTGTTTCAAACAATAAAAGGTTAATCTTGTCACACCCCAACCTTTGGGTTCCACACGTGACAACCGTCATAGACTCCCCAGGTTGTATTCAATCATCAAAACACATCTGTGAGCCTATAAGGCCTTTATAAAAATCTGTATTCAAACGTATCATATAACACTTCCAAATCAAATCCATCCCAAACACCCAAACTTCAAAATAATTCTTAAAGTAATCTCAAATACTTCAAATATATATACATGAATATCAATCCACAAAATTCTCTATCAAATATAAATAAGTGGGATTCAGTCTATCCCAAAATACAATTAAAATATTTATTATAAATTCTATAAAAATTCATAAAAGTATCATATGCTGAATAAAATAAAATTAACACAAGACTCTAGTGGGCTATGAATTATGCTGGGTGAGTATATATAGCTAAAACCTGAAGCTTTCAAATCTTAGAGCGATCACCACCACCACTACCCGTCAAATAAGTGAACTTGAAGCTGAAGGGTGAGGGGGGTGAGTATACGGAAGTATACTCGTGAGTGAACTAAAAGTAAATATAGGTAAATAAACATCTATTCATATATGTTTAAAGTTCATTTAAAATATCTTACAAACAATTTGATAAAATAATAAATATTTCTTTAAGTTTGAAATCTCAAATCATGTATTGAAAAACATTGGACTGGCTGATTTCTCAGCGATCACCCTGGCCCTGGGTATCCCGAGCCAGTCAATAGATTTATATGCAGATCAAATATACTATTATATAAAAATAGAATTAAATACAAGAAATAGAATATGCAGGGTTTTTTCATAAAACATGCCCACCACTGACATTTGCCTCGAGCAGCCACGGGGTGACATCCATGACTAACTCGACGAGATTCACAAGTGGTCAAACACATCTCCCTCACAATATCACAATCATCAATATCAGTACCACCTGTGTAGCCTCCACTAACCTAGGCGACCTCTCTCCCAGGCCGCCCCTAAGCTACCACACATAACACTCACCTAGAGGTCCACATCCCAGTGAACTCTTTTCCAGGCTACCACTTTGTAGCTACAGTATATAATCCGACTCTCATGGCTGTTATCACCAATATATAAAAATAAATTCTGACCCACTAGCCATATCATCATCATCAAATCATCATGTCATCAATCTCAATATATAACATCGAAGCAAGGGTTTATAAAATGCATATTTAAATCATCTTGGGACTCAACATCTAATACATGTACATAAAGTTCATCAAAATCATCATAAAATCATATCTCTTTGCGAGTTATATAAAAACATACTTACAAACATTCTTACAATGAACAGAAATAAATAGCAAAATCAAATGTGTCCACTCACAACTTAGGGAGGGTACATACTCCTTAGTTTCTCTCGTTTCTCGACGTGTCACGCAGATACCTCACTTGCGTATCATCGCCTAAACATAAGTATTCAAATATATATATCATTACACATTTCAAAATACTTATGAGACTCAAATGCATGCAATGCATGCTAACCTTGGGTCTCCTATAATCAGGTGATAAACAAAAATTGGATAAAACTCTCATTATCCATCTAAATACCCATACATGACTACCATGAACCCACATTAGAGCCATACAAGAGTAATTCGGCTCGATTTTACAATTCATACCTGCGGACCCCATATACTTGCTAGAATAGTAACTTCGATTACTGTTTATATTAATCCAAATTCTTTAAATTCGTATTTCTAGCTTGCTACAACTTTCCCGTCTCCACTATAACTTAGATAACGTGTAAAAACTAAAATACTAACGATAAATCTACTGAAGTTCATACAAATGCACAATATAACTCATTTTTTTAAAAATGAATAAAACAGAAAATGTAATATATAGATAAGCTAGAATAGTCGCTATGAACCTCATGGTATCATCAGTTTGCGCCGATTTGGCTTCAAACACCAAATCAAAGCTTATAAAGTGTGTATTGCACGTAATCTAATGAGAAATTAAGAAGAAATAATAAAAAAAGAATGGGGAGATGGGTTTGTAAGACAGAGGAGAGAACGTGAGAGAAAGAGGGAACGAAAGAAAAGAAGAAAATCTGAGGGGAAATGAGCTCAGCTCCCTTTTTTATAAAAAATATGATTTTTGCCCTTAAGTTTTCTAAAGGGAAAAATTCTAAAAATGGGCAAAATCATCATTTTACGTCGATTCGATTGAACGAATCGGGGGATTTGTTTTAATGAATCGGAATTCAATCGAACAAACTAAATTTCAATCGAACAAATTTGGTACTTTTGAAGTCAGAGAGCTCCCTAATTTTTTTTTGAATGATCGAACATTCGTTTGAACGACACTATTGATTTCATCGAATGAATCACTATTCGATCGAACGAATTTGGGATCAAAATTTTTTAAAGAGTTCTCCTTAATTTTGTTTGAACGTTCCACCATTCATTCGAACGAAATTTTCTATTCGTTCAAATGAATTGACCATTCGTTCGAACGAATTTGGGACCAGGAATTTCATTTGAACGATTCATCCTATTTGTTCAAACGAATTTCACATTTTTTTTCAAAATCTTTCCTTAACTGAAAAATATCATTGGGTCTCACTCAAAATAAAACTTACTTTTAATTATATTGAGGTCCCTGTATTTACGTCTTCAAAACTCTATCTTAACCAACTCTAATTCCCAAAATAAATATACAGTCGTGATAGCGTATCTACGATATTTGTGATAAATGCAAATGCATGAACAGGAAAAGTGCGAAATTATAATTATACTCTTGGGATTTAAACACAGCGATCAAATATCTACCCCTTTTAAAAGAATTTTTTTCTCAAAATTCAGTGTATCTCAGTACTGAAAGAGATGGGGGTATTGATGTTGCATCTGAAGCTCGGACTCCCAAGTCATCTGCTCAACAGCATCACTCCTCTACAGAACCTTTACCATAGGGATGACTTTGCTTCTCAATGTTCGCTCCTAACGATCAAGGATAGCAATTGGCTAAACTTCACACTTTAAATCTTCTCTCAAGTCAATAGGGGGCACACCCATAATATGAAAAGAATCAGGCACATACTTCTTCAGTATTAATACATGAAAAATATTATGTATCCTCTACATCTCTGATAGTAACTCCAACCGGTACACCACTGGACCAATTCTCTCGACGATTCTAAAAGGTCCAATATACCTCGGATGAATCTTTCTTCGATTTCAAAATCTAATCACTCCTTTCTAGGGTAAAACCTTCAAAAATACTAGCTCACCCACATCAAACTCTAAATCCTTTCTTTTATTATCTGAGTATGATTTCTGTTTATCCTGTGCTGTCTTCAACATGTCTTAGATAATTTTCACTCTCTCAATGGTGGTTTTGATTAACTCAGCATTGTCCAGTTTTCTTTCGCCCACTTCATCTTAGTATAAGGGAGTTCTACACCTTCTTCCATACATAGCTTCATGTGGTGCCATTCCTATACTGGATTGATAGTTGTTATTGTAGGCAAATTTAGTCAAGGGAAAATACCGATTTTAGCTTCTTTGAAACTCTAGTACACACCCTCTCAACATATCTTCTAATGTCTGGATGGTTTTTTCTGATTGTTCATCTATCTGAGGGTGGAAAGCTGAACTAAAATTCAATCTTGTACCCATAGCTTTCTGGAGACTAGAACAGAATCGAGATGTAAAACGAGGATCTCGATCTGACACAATTATCATAGGTACACCATGCAACCTTATAATCTCTACCACATATAGTCTTGCTAACTTATCAATGGGATACTTAGTTCTGATAGATAAAAAGTGTGTAAACTTAGTCAATCGATCCATAATCACCCATATTGCATTATATCCAGCCTGATTACAGAACAATTCTACCACAAAGTCTATGGTGATGTGTTTCCATTTCTACTCTGGTATGGGTAGTAGCTAAAGTGTTCCTGCTGGCTTCTGGTGTTCAGCTTTAACTTGTTGACATATCATATATCTGGCAATAAATTCTACAATGTCTCTTTTCATTCCAGATCATCAATAACTCTCTTTGATGGTTCTGTATATTTTTGAGTTACCAGGATGCATTACAAAAGCTGAATAGTGATCTTCTTCCACTATGGCCTTTCTCAGTTCATTATCTGAGGGTACACATACCCTTCCTCTTAATGTCAAGATCCCATCTTGAGATATATAAAAATCTCCAGCATTACCATCCATGATTCTCTAGCAAACTTTCACTAACTCTAGATCTTGCATCTGTCTTTCTTTTATCTGATCCTATAGAGTCGGTCTCACAATAAAATTAGCTAACATTAAACCATTTTAACCACACTCTAATATCACTCACAGACTCTTCAATTTTAGTAACAATGGGAGGTATGCTAATAGAACATATATCACTGTTACCGAATATTTTTTGTTTAAGGCATCTGCCACCACGTTGGCTTTCCCTAAATGATAATCAATCACTAGATCATAATCCTTGATTAGTTTAAGCCATCTTCTCTGCCTTAGGTTTAGATCCTTTTGAGTGAGCAAATACTTCAAACTGTTGTGGTCGATAAGAATCTTATATCTCTCTCCATACAAGTAATGTCTCCAAATTTTTAGGACAAAAATAACAGCAGCCAACTCTAAATCACGGGTCGGGTAATTTTTATCATCTTCTTGAGCTGTCTGAAAGTATAGGCGACTACCTTCCTATTCTACATCAAAACACAACCTAACCCTTGCTTGGAGCTGATGTAAGACGATTCTTCAACTCTTGAAAACTCTGCTCATATTTCTCATCCTATTTAAATTTAATATTTTTTCTCGTTAATCGTGTTAGTGGGATAGGTATCAAAGAAAAATCTTTAACAAACTTTCTGTAATAACCTGCCAATCCTAAGAAACTTCTAATCTCTATAACATTCTTGGGTTGTTTCCATTGTACAATAGCTTTCACTTTGTGAGAATCCACAAAGATTCTTTGTTTTGAGACCACATATCCCAATAATACCACTTTCCAAAGCCAAAACTCACATTTTGTAAACTTAGTATACAGCCTTCTCTCTCTCAGTGTCTGTAGTACGATCCGTAGATGCTGAGCATATTCTTTCTTGATCCTTGAGTAAACTAGGCTATCATAAATAAAGATAATAAAAAATTTATCTAGATAAGGATAGAATACTCGATTCATGAGATCCATGAATGCAACAGGGGCATTAGTTAACCCAAACAGTATTACAAGGAACTCATAATGCCCATAGCGTATTTGAAAGGCTATCTTGGGTACATCCCTATCCTTAATCCGCAACTGATTGGATCCTGATCTTAAATCAATCTTTAAAAACACACTAGCCCCTTACAACTGATCAAATAAATCATTAATCCTGGGTAATGGGTACTTATTCTGGATAGTGACCCGATTCAACTGTCGATAATCAATACATAATTTCAGAGTCCCATCCTTCTTCTTAATAAACAAGATCGACGAACCCCAAGGCAATATACTTGATCAGATAAAACCCTTATTAACTAGCTTTTGAAGCTGTATCTTCAATTCTTTAAACTCAGCTAGTGTCATACTATAAGGTGGCATCGAGATTGGTGTAGTACCTGGTATTAAATCAATGTTTTTGGTGGCATTCCTGGTAATTCATCTGGAAATACATCCAAAAATTCTCTCACCACTGGTACTTGTTTAATTCTATATTCAAAACCTATGGTATCAATAATATGTGTCAAATACCCTTGGCATCTTTTCCTTAGCAATTTCTAGGCCTCCAAAGCACAAATCACGCTACTAGACAAGATATTTTGCTCACCTGTGAAAATTATCTCTAATTCCTTGGGTCCTCTGAATACCATTTACTTTGAAAAACAGTCCATGATTGCTCGATGCCTGGATAACCAATCCATCCCCAGTATAGCATCAATATCCTCCATCCTCAAAGGAATCAAGTCTGCTACCAGGTCAACTCCGTTCACAACCACAACATAATCTTTAAACACGGTCTTTCTCAATAATTTCTGACCTAGAGGGGTATGAACTATTATCTCTTGATCTAGAGGTGATAATGCGATACTAGCCTGAGAAGCTAAAACAGTGTTGACAAAGGATCTGCTAGAACTCGGATTTATCAATACATATACAGGTTGGTTGGAAATAGTAACCATACCAGTTACCATATCTGGGTTAGCCTGCGCTTGTTCCTGACTTAAAGTAAATACCCTGGTCTAGACTCTATCGTAGGTTCTCTGATCACCATGGGATGCTATGGACGAACTATCCACTCTTGACCTTCTACCAGTAGAAGCCACTGCCTGCTCAACTGGTGGCTATTGGTGGTATGAGTAATGGCGGCTAGTCTGACCACCCGTCTCCACTTTGCCTAGCTTGGGACAAAATCTCCTGATATGCCTTGTCTCTTCACACTGGTAGCATACTGAAAGTAAGGGACATGTCCCCATATGATACTGTCTACAATGAATACATCTGTCCACTCTCTGATCTTGTCTCGAACCCTGAGATGATAATATAAATCTCGAAGGTTCTTGGCCTTGAGGAGAATGCGAAGAGATACTGGCAGGGCTAGTAACAAAGGCACCACTAGATGAACTGTTGGTATGACTCTTATTTGTTGGAGAGCTAACCTATATACTCAAATCTTTCTTCTTTTGAAACTGACTCCTTGATCTTCTCTCTCCTATCAACTTCTCATCTTGAAAGGCCATCTAAATCATTTCCTTGTACCCTTGATTCCCCGAAAATGACATCTTCTCACGGATCTCAAAATTCAATCCTTCCTCAAACTTGGTGCACAAGCTCTCTTCATTAGCGAATTCAGGCACAAACTCAACCAACTCTCTTAGTTGAGTCTTATATTCCATCACTGTCTTACCCATCTATCTTAACTGGAGGAATTCTTGCTTCTTCTAGTTTCAGTGACAAAGGTTATAATACTGATCTCTAAATTCCTGCACAAAGTTATCCCAAGTCAACTGTGCAGAGGCTCTAACTTGCACATTAGCCCACCAAGTAGCTGCACTGTCCTTTAACAGTCTGATAGCTACCTTTAACTTATACATGTATGATGTCCTTAATGTATTTTTGATGATCACTTAATGCATTTTTGGAAATTAATTTTATGATGATTGAAAATGGCAATTTATATGTTTTTGATAATGCCAAAATAAATATAATGATTTCATATTGTTTATTGAATTTGAGATGAATTTAAATTGATAAATGAGCATATACGAAATCACTTGTGTCTTTAGAAAGTGTATACGGTTTCCAGGTGAGGAAAATGTGAAGAAAGCGTCAAGAAAAGCTCACCAAGGCACAAACGTATCGATATGTCGCTTAAACGTATCGACACGTTTAAGCTACAGTGCCAAAAATCAGCCCGAGTATCAAAACCCTGGCCAAAACGTATCGACACCTTTGCCAGGCGCTCAAATGTATCGATACCCTGACTCAAACATATCGATACCCTGGACGAAAAGCTCAACATTTCGATACCTTAAGACCAAACGTATCGATACCCTGGGAAGAAGACACAAAACGTATCGATACCCTAGGATTTAAATCAGAATGTATCGATCCCCTCGTGATGGACATGATTTGATTTACGACAAAAGGTTCCGATACCATAAGAAATGTATCGACACCTTCAAGGCAAAATTCTTAAACGTATTGATACCTTTGCAGAAATCAAGTCATAACGGCTAGTTTCAGAGGCATTTAATATCGCCATTAATGAAGCAAAATATGGCCGTTGAGGAGAAATTATTGCAGATATTTAAGCATTATCTTTTGAAGACAGAACGTGTTGTTGAAGTGCAATTAACATTCTTCTGATTTGAGCTAAAAATTCTCTGCAACCTTTATCATTTATTCTCTTTGTTTTTATTCATTTATTTTCTGTTAGTGAGAGAAAGTGCACTTATTGTGTTTCTACTCATTTAGTGAGTTTAATCTTTAATTTTTGTGAATTAACTTGGGTTTCTCTTCACCCGTGTGTCAAGAAAGAAATTATTTATAGGTTACACTTCACTCTGCAAAAGAAAGTTGTAAATTGTGGTTGCCCTTCATCATAGTTAAGGAGTTGTATTGGGTTTCTCTTGACCCGTAAAAACAAAGATTCCAGTGATTCTCGGTGTGTGTGGATTCACCCAAGAAGAGTGGACGTAGACAGCTTATCGAACCACTATAAAAATTCTGTGTGTTTATTTAATTTTTGCTTGCACAGCACTTCTTGCATTCATCTTGTGAAACATATTTCAATTTGTTTTAGTTCAAATTTTTAATTTATCCAATTCACCCCCCTCTTGGATTGGGCCAACTGGAACTTCATTTGGTATCAGAGCTGCACTCACGCATTTAGGTTTAAACACCTGTGAGGAGTAAATCAAATGGCCACATCTTCTAGCATTCCATTACATATGGTAGAGGGTCAGTCCACCAACAGACCTCCATTCTTCAATGGGTCTGATTACGTATATTGGAAGAAACGTATGCAAATATACCTTAGCACACTAGACTTTGACATTCTCACCATCATAGAAGATGGATATAGTCTCCCTATGACTATAGATGAAAACACTAGGGAAAGAAAATTAAAGCCTAAGAGAGATTGGACCCCAGAAGAGAGGAATTTATTCTAACTCAATGGAAAGGCTATGAATGTCTTATATTATGCATTAGATAGGTTTGAATATAACCGTGTGTCAAGCTGTGACTCAGCCAAAGCCATATGGGACATGCTTGAAGTAACACATGAGGGAACGAGTCGAGTCAAAGACTCTAAAATCAGCATGTTAGTTCATGATTATGAACTCTTTAGCATGAAACCACACGAGTCCATTAAAGATATGTATACACGATTTACTGACATCATTAATGGCTTAAAAGCTCTTGGCAGGACATATTCCAACACTGATATTGTGACAAAAATATTGAGAAGCCTACCGAAGAGTTGGGAAGCGAAAGTGACGGCAATTAGAGAAGCTCATGATCTGAGCAAGCTGTCGCTTGAAGAATTGTTGGGATCGTTGATGACGTACGAACTTGAATCGCATCAACAAGAACAAGATGATAGGGACAATGGAAAGAAGAATATTGCCCTTAAAAGCTCCAGAAATGAGGAAGAAAGTGAAGATTCAGAAAACTCCTCAGAAGATGATGA
>JAVXUL010046421.1:0-10787 GCA_035590515.1 Trichilia minutiflora
ATAAAGATAAAGTTTATACAAGATCAAAAGCCCTGAAACCGACAACACGAATGGTTTCTAGGGCATACACACTAACATGACTACCCATCATCTAAGTTCTCTGACTCGTGCCCTCAGGAACCTGACTATCGTTACTTAGCCCATGACCACTTGACTTCCAAGGACCCTGACTACCCGCCACCCGGGCTCCCTGACTCATGCGCCTTAGTAACCTGACTGCTCACCATTGGCCTCTCAAAGACCCTAACTCACGCTCCTCGGGTCCTTGACTATCCATCACTCGGGCTCCCTGATAATTGCCTCTCAAGATAGCCTGATCCCGCTACTAGCCTTTAGAGATCACCAAAAATAGAAATGATTACTGATCAAGAACCCTGTAATAAGAGGCACTGCCCTGACAAAATTCAGACATCTGTCTCATCTCTCATCAAAGCTCAGCAGGTCTGACAGTGTTAAGCTTGATAAATATGATATCCCTTAAATAAAAGTGGCTGGCACACTGTCCCAAGACAGGCTGTCCCATAATTCTCATTCTTCGATGTCAAGTCACTTCACTCATATCTCAAAGGCCCTATATAAGGAAGCTAAATCAACAAACAAATGGTTCAAACTCCTTTTTATTTCCACTTTGCTTTATTTACTTAACCTTTCTACTTCCTTTTTTTTTTTTTTCGAAATCATTTGTTCTGTTTTCTATATTTTTATTGACTTAGGCATCGAAGTTTTCCTGTTGAGAACCCCACTCGGTATGACTCATAGCGTGTTATTATCTTGTAGGGATTTTGAGGTGAAACCTTATAAGAGAAGATCCGGCCCATCATCCCCTCCGACATGGATCTGTCAACATAATAGCCATATTCAAATTCACACTTCAACAGCTGACACTGTCTGTGAGAAACTAACAAAAAGTCATTTACAGAGCCATTCAGCGAGGAAGAAGGAAGTGAGAACAACCCAAAAAATTTTATAATACTTTGTGTTTTAAAAAAATGGTAGAACGGAGGAATCCAGTTCCAGCGAAAGCACCATATATGATGGTGGAAGGGCCTTGTTCGAGTGCAAGGAATGTGCTATCCCTCACACTGCAGGTGGATCCCGACAGAGGATGACCACTTGATCAGATTAATGGTGAGTAAGGTGGACAAACTAGAGAGAGAAGTTTTGGAGATCAGGCAATGGATGGAGGGAGAGTCTGCCCGTCTAAAAGAGCTAAGGGTATCGCACCCTCCAGAAAGACAGGAAATTCAGGTCCCGATCGATAGCGATACAATCAGAGAATCAGTCAGAGCCGAAGGACAAGTGACCCGTGCCCGACTGACCACCTTGTAGAAGGGAAAGGCCAAGGCGACTGAGAGGTTAGCAGAGGAACCTCTTGTCTTTTTGGGCCTCAATACTCCCTTTAAAATTTATGAAGAGCGTGACATGAGAAGAGGCGAAGATGATAGAGACTATGACATAGTGAGTAGGACCAGGACGAGGCACAACCGGGCTTCTACTGACATGAGATGCTATCTCAATGAAAAGTATGCTCGAGATAAGGAGGCTATCGCAGCTGTTAGCAGGAGGGAGGCAGAAGAATGTGTAAGGAGGATGCTGTATGAACTGGGAGTTGAGTTGGGAGAAAACCCGATAGCTGATATTGTTCGTTCTTTCACATTCACCTCCCATTTCAGTGAGGAAATCCTGAAGCAACGTATACCCAGGAAGCTAAAAATGCCACGGTTGCCCCTTATACAAGGAAGTCCGACCCTTCTTACACCTGAACACATTCTAGAAAATGATACTGATCCAAAGATTGACCGATCGACAGATGTGTCGACCCTTTTCGTTAACACTAGAAGGACCTGCCTAGCGATGGTTTAAGAATTTGCCATCGGCCTGCATCAATAGTTTCTCTCAGTTGATAATGACCTTTGAAAATGAATTTTGAGGTGCCGTGACTACTAGTTGTAACTTGAGCACTCTGTTGTCAATGTGCTAGGAGCTTGGAGAAACTCTGAAGAGTTTTTTGAGGAGGTACCACGAGGAAGTCATGGAGTTGGGTGCATACCACCACCCCCTAGCGTTGGAAGGTTTGAAGAGGGATTTAAGGGCAAAAAAGGCCAGGTACGCCATCCGTCAATGGATGATGGATTCTTATAAGACATCCCAGAGCGAGCTGCTTGATAAAATTAAGATAGAAGGAGAGATGCTCCTGAGATTGAAAGAGGAGGGTCGGACCACCCTGGCCAGGAGGGAGCAGCACCTAACTCAGCGACGGGATAAGGGGGATCGCTATGGGAACCCCGGGCATGATAGAAGAGATGGGGGTTAAGGGAGGCCTCTCCGTGAGATAAGAAGGGAAGAGAAGCCCCCTAGATTCTAGCAGGCGAGAGATAACCCAGGGAGGGTGGCCCAGGTGGCCATTCATAATTTCATGCCCCTTCAAGCCCATTTGTTGGAAGTATATGAGGACGCTCAGTACAGAGGGTTGCTGGCTCCCTAACCCTGGAATATGAAGGTCAAAGTACAGAAGAAAAGCAAGGGGAGATTTTACGAATATCAAGGAGAGAAGGGATAAACCACGGATCAGTGTGAGGACCTAAGATCCCAGATTGAGGTACTTATTAAAAATAATTACCTTACCCATTATATCGCAGATCACCAGCAGAACAATCCAGGTGTGGGTCAGTGTCCGGAGGACAATGGGTTCCCGAGACCTGACCAAAGTATCTTAGTCATCTCAGGTGAACCTACCTTGATAGGACTGTTAAATAATGCGCGCAAGAATTATATGCACTACTCCCTGTCCAATCATCCTTCAGACACGTACGTGATGAATGTACATGCTGATAAGAGGCCAAAGATTGCTACCATCCCCATTCTGTTTATCGATGAAGACAAAGTTGGAGTACACTATCTGTATGACGATGCGTTGGTAGTGGCCATGGGGATAGCGTCCAAGCAAATCAGTCGGATCTTGATTGATACAGGGAGTTTGACGGATATCATCTTCAAAGATACCCTAGACTCCCTGAGCATAGAAGATTTGGAGCTAACTCAGGCTGACTCGGCCCTATACGAATTCAAAAACTCCTGTATTAATCTCTTAGGATCGGTATAGTTACCTGTAACTATAGACGATAAGCCCTATCAATGGACGGTCATGGTGCGCTTTCAAGTAGTGGATTTGAAGATCCCTTACTCTGTAATCTTGGGGAGATATTTCCTTTGAAACACCAAAATGGTGGAAAGTATGTAGTATCTAAAGCTAAAATTTTGAGATGGAGACGGGATCAGGATTGTTAGAGGCAATCAAAGGAAAGCAAGATCCTGTTTTACTACCTTGGCCCAAAAAACGTACTGTATTTAGGGGGAACCTTTAGAAACAACTGTCGGGGAACAAGGAAGACTAGCCCCTGAAGACACTGAGATGATCGATGTTCAAGCAGCATCTTCCTCCTTTAATGTTGCAATGGAAGGGAGCATACCCTAAGTCTAATTTTGGAACTAGTGGAGGTCTTAGAAAGTGTGGCGATGGACGAACGACATCCTGAACGATTGATCCAGTTAGGTAGTCAACTGACTCCTGACCTGAGGTAGGTCACAATTGCGACCTTAGAGCGAAACAAAGATGTGTTTGCTTGGAGTTATGAGGATATGCTGGGGATAGATGCTGGTATTATAACCCACTGACTGGCAGTCAACCCTATCCATAAGCCAGTACGACAGAAGAGGAGGGTCTTCAATATGAAAAGGTAAAAGGCTATCCAGGTGGAGGTAGACAAATTGCTCAAGGCAGGGTTTATTAGGGAAACCAAGTATCCCGACTGGCTGGCAAATGTAGTGCTGGTGAAGAAAACCAATGGAAGCTGGTGGATGTGCGTCGACTTCATTGACCTCAACAAAGCCTATCTTAAAGATAGTTTCCCCCTACCTCGGATTGACCAGTTAGTAGATTCCACTACTAGGTATGAATTATTGAGCTTCATAGACGCCTTTTCAGGATAAAATCAAATACCCATGCATCTTCCTGATCAAAACAAGATAACCTTCATTACTGAAGGGCTGTACTGTTACAAGGTGATGCCCTTCAGATTGACGAATGCCAGAGCCACCTTTCAGAGGCTTGTGAACAAAGTGTTCAAGCAGCTAATTGGAAGTTCTATAGAGGTCTATGTGGATGACATGAATGTGAAATCCACCAAAGCTGAGGATCATGCCCTCTATCTAGAGCAACCCTTCTCCCTCCTCAGAGAGTATAATTTGAGGCTTAATCTCGAGAAGTGCACATTCGGTGTCAGGTCTGAAAAGTCTTTGGGTTTTATGTTCAGTAAACGAGTTATCAAGGCTAACCCGACAAAGGTCTGAGCTATAATGGACTTGAGAGCCCCCAAGACCTTGAAGGAATTACAGAGCCTGACTAGGAGGTTAACGGCCCTCAATCGATTCATCTCTAAATTCACTGACAAGTGTTTCCATTTTTTCAGGGCCATGAGGAAGGGCAAGAGTATGAAATAGGACAAAGAGTGTGAGAGTTTATTCCAGCAACTCAAAGTCTACCTAGCCTCAGTCTCGCATCTGGCCAGCTCTTTGTAAGAAGAGATGTTGTATCTCTACCTCGCGATCAGTCAACATGCTATCAGTTTAGTACTGATAAAGGAAGATCATCAGAAAACACAAAGGCCTATTTACTACACTAGCAAGGCATTATTGGATGCCAAGACCCGATACGCAGAACCTGAGAAGCTGGCACTGGCACTCGTCGTAGCAACCAAGAAATTATGCCCTTACCTTCAGGCACATAAAATAACAGTGCTCACTGACTAACCACTGAGGCAGATCCTCCATTGACCTGACCTATCTGGAAGTCTTGTCAAGTGGTCGGTAGAGCTCAGCGAGTTTGACATTAAATTCTAACCCCGAAAAACTATCAAGGGGCAAGTGCTGGTAGACTTCGTGGCTGAGCACAAAATTGAGGAAATCCTGACCGTCTCTCATCAGGATGAAAATTAACCAGATTTCATGGGAGCATGACAGCCCTGTCTTAAGAACGCTCCCCTGTGGTATCTATCTATTGACGGGTTAGTATACGTTAGTGGAGGCGAAGCTGGTGTCATCCTAGTCGACCTCGCGAGAGAAGAGGTTATGTATGCCCTTAGATTTTCTTTTCCTGTAACTAATAACGAAGTAGAGTATGAAGCTTTGTTGGTTGGACTAAGGACAACATTATAGATCGGGGTGCGTGTTCTCATGGCTAGCAGTGACTCCTAACTCTTGGTATACCATGTAAATGGCATTTATCAAGCCCGGGAAGAGAAAACCGGGGCTTACCTATCAAGGGTCCAAAAAC
Organism: Trichilia minutiflora; assembly: GCA_035590515.1. Lineage (NCBI taxonomy): Eukaryota > Viridiplantae > Streptophyta > Magnoliopsida > Sapindales > Meliaceae > Trichilia > Trichilia minutiflora. Next base: position 5,333 of record JAVXUL010046421.1, read on the forward strand.
TAATCAGCTAGTTCACTAAGTGGAACTACGAAGGATTTCTCGATCCGAGAACCTCCGGGATGATGCACTGTCAAAGCTCACCTCAGCACTGACTGGGGACATCCCGAAAGTGATCTCTGTGGAGACCCTGGATTGTAAAAGCATCAGTCAGTCAGATGATGACTCATTGATGATAACTAGGGAAGAGCCGTCTATATGGATGAACCCCATCAGGAGATATATAGAGGAAGGGTTACTCCTTCACGATAAGAACGAAGCTTTCAGGATCAAGAGGAAGGCCGTTAGATTCACAGTAATAGATGGTGTTCTCTGCAAACGGGGAATTAGCACTCTCTATCTAAGATGCCTTGTGCCGTCAGAAGCAAAGGAGGCATTGGAAGAGATGCACCAGGGATTCTGTGGGAATCACAGTGACAATAAGAACTTGGCCTTTTGAATATTGAGACAAGGATACTTCTGGCCGATCATGAAACAAGACGCCTATGACTTGGTTTATCGGTGTTATGCCTGCCAAGTCCATGGGGATGTCAAGAGATAGCCCCCCGAGAACCTGATGACCATGCTCATCCGCTGGCCATTCGTCCAGTGGGGGCTCGATCTGATAGGACCTTTCCCGACTACCAGAGCTCAGGCCAAGTACGTCATCATGACCATTGATTATTTCACAAAGTGGGTGAAAGAGGAGCCCCTGTCCAAGATAACAGAAAGAAACACGATTGCCTTCATCTGTAAAAATATTCTCTATAGATACGGAATCCCTAGCGTACTAATTATTGACAACGGGAAGCAATTCAATAATAGAAGATTGGAAGATTTTTGTCGAGAGTGGAACATTGACCTCAGGCTCGCCTTTCCTGCCCGCCCTAAAGCAAATGGGCAAGTGGAAGCAACTAACAAAATAATCAAGAAGTTATTAAAGAAAAAGCTGGGAGAGAAGAAGGGAGCTTGGGTAGATGAGCTTGCGAAAATCCTATGGGCATATAGGACAACGACAAAAACTACCACAGGAGAAACACCTTACCTGCTGGCTTACGGATTTGAGGCAGTCATCCTCATTGAGATGAACATACCTAATTTTCGCACCCTCCACTTTGATGAAGAAGGAAATCAGCAAGCCATATGCTTGGAGCTCAACTTGTACAAAGAAGTCATAGATAGTGCCCTGATGCGTATGACTGTCCATCAGTAAAGAATTTCCTGCACCTACAACAAAAAGGTTAAGCCTCTATCCTTCAAAAAATGAGATCTTGTTCTCAGAAGGATCACTCTGAATACTCGAGTGATGGCTGAAGGATCTTTAGGCACTAACTGGGAAGGTCCCTATCAAGTAATTAGAGCAGCCAGGCCTGGGACGTATAAGTTGGCAAGGCCAGACGACAGTATCCTGAATAAGTCCTGGAATGCTGAAATGCTAAAAAAATACTATCCCTGAGATGAATTTTTCCTCAGGATGCTTCACTTGTAATGTGTTCAAACACTATCTATGATAATATAATTATTGTGTTTTGATCGCAAGTAAAGCATTGTACAGCATCTCTCGTTCTCTGAATTTTGACCAGCGACAGGCTGTGTAAGCCTCTGCCCTATGTCAGAAAGACTAAGAGCCTAAGACCTGGCATGGGACAGGGCATCTTAAGCCCTGAACCGCGTCACCTGCCAGCTCACTAGTGTTATGGTTGGCCTTAGGGCCGTAAAATTTCAAACACTAGTTTGAGTCAGTGACTCATAATAGGGTATCTGAAGCCCCAAACCGTGTCACTTACCAGCTCACTAGTGTTATGATTGGCTTTAGGACCGTAAAATTTCTAACACTAGTTTGAGTCAGTGACCCATGGTAGGGCATCTTAAACCCTAAACCGTGTTACCTGTTAGCTTACTAGTGTTATGGTTAGCCTTAGAGCTATAAAATTTCTAACACCAGTTTGAGTCAATGACCATTGTAGGCTTTGTAAGCCCCTACACCGTCTTAGGTAGACTGAGAGCTTAAGACTTGGCACAGGACTAGGCATCTTAAGCCCTGAACCACGTCACTTGTCAGCTCACTAGTGTTATGGTTAGCCTTAGGACCGTAAAATTCCTAACATTAGCTTGAGTCAGTGACCCATGGTAGGGCATCTTAAGCCATGATTCGCGTCATCTGCCAGCTCATTAGTGTTATGGTTGGCCTTAGGGCCGTAAAATTTCTAACACTAGTTTGAGTCAGTGACCCATGACAGGGCATCTTAAACACTGAACCGCGTTACCTGCCATCTTATTAGTGTTATGGTTTGCCTTAGAGTTATAAAATTCCTAACACTAGTTTGAGCCAGTGATCATGGTAGGCTTTGTAAGTCTCCGCACCATGTCAGATAGACTGAGAGCCTAAGACTTAGCACAAAACTGGGCATCTTAAGCCCTGAACTGCGTCACCTGCCAGCTCACTAGTGTTATAGTTGGCCTTGGGGACGTAAAATTCCTAACATTAGTTTGAGTCAGTGACCCATGAAAGGGCATCTTAAGCCCTGAATTGCATCACCTGCCAGCTTACTAGTGTTATAGTTGGCCTTAGAGCTGTAAAATTCCTAATACTAGTTTTAGTCAGTGACCATGGTAGGCTTTGTAAGCCCCTACACCGTGTCAGACAGACTGAGAGCCTAAGACCTGATACGGGACTGGGTATCTCAATCCCTGAATCGCGTCACTTGCCAGCTTACTAGTGTTATGGTTGGCTTTAGAGTCATAAAAGTCTTAACACTAGTTTGAGTCAGTGACCATGGTAGGCTTTGTAAGCCCTCGCACCATATCAGGCAGACTGAGAGCCTAAGACCTGGCATGGGGCTGGGCATCTTAAGCTCTAAACCGCGTTACCTGCCAGCTCACTAGTGTTATGGTTGGCCTTAGAGCCGTAAAATTCCTAACACTAGTTCGAGTCAGTGACCATAGTAGGCTTTGTAAGCCCCTACACCGTGTCAGACAGACTGAGAGCCTAAGACCTGCCACGGGGGTAGACATCTTAAGCCCTAACTGCGTTACTTGCCAACTCACTAGTGTTATGGTTGGTCTTAGAATTGTAAAAATCTTCTAACACTAGTTTGAGCCTTTAACTACATCAAGCGGTATAAGCCTCTTCCCCGTGATTGGCATCCTGAAAGTATAAAACCTGCATAGGATAGGACATCCTAAGCTCTACTCATGTTAAAGTATCTTTTAGTATTGAAGTTAAAATCCCTTCACACCGATCAAGGCCCCATGACAACATTGATCAAGAGCCTGACATGATTCCCAGTCAGATGATGAGCATGCTCAACTCTGTTGTTCTACTAGATGTGCCCTGACTAAAGGGCGTCCAAACAGTTCAGAGTAATATACTTCACAAGTACTCGAATCAAAAGAAATCCATACATAGACAGGATAAGAGAAAAAACAAGTAAGAAAGGGATAAAAATTCTATTCATTCATTTCGAGTGTATGGTTATAAAAGTATTAGTGTACATTTGCTCTTTGCATGGTAAATTACAAAAAGTACAAGTTACAACAATAACGAGGACAAGGCCAGTTAATACTGGAAGACTGGTTAAGGGTATTTGAGGTTGTCATCTTCTTCTTCTTCGTAAGAGAAAATCTCCACGGGAGTATCTTGATCACCCGTTGTCTGATCTTGATGACCTTGTGCCCCGACTGCTTCAGAGGAAGGGCCTTCAGTTGATCGGACCTGGTCGCTCCTCCCCTCCTCCTCATTTGCCACAGGGTTGATGATAGGCTCCGTGGTCTCAGAGGGAGCATCTAAAACTCTTGAGCTTAAAGCCCCTGGAGCCTTCTGACCCAGTTGGCTAAACAGTCACCCGAAGTCCAATTTGGGGTATTCTTGAAGAAAGAGGTGGCTCGTCAGGTCCAAGCCGTCATCCACTCCCTGGTTGGACCTGGACTTCAACTAAGCCAGAACCTCTTCTTTCTCCTTTTTAAATGCTTCTAGGGACCCTTGTACCTCTTTCAGTTTTTTTCCCAGAGAGCTACACTCCTTCGATAGCGTGTTGCATTCATCCATGCTGTCAATCAGTTGCCCTTTCAGACGCTCCTTCTCTGATTTGAGCGATTGATAGAGGTTAGACAGCTCATTGTGCTTGCCCGTGAGACTCCTTCTTTTCCTCTCAAGATGGTCGTTGTCTATCGAGAGTGCTTGGGCTAGGGTCTTGAAGGATGAGAGCTTTGATGTCAGATTTTTCCTTTCTTCATTTCACTGAGACCTTTTGCCCTATAGAGCGACGATTATGGCCTCAAATTTGTCCCTCTCTTTGTCCTCCTTCAGACGGATGGCGTTCACTTGTCTTTGGGCCTGTCTCTTCCATTTTTTGGCCATCTTGAGCGCTTACTCCTAGACCTTCATTGCCTATTGGAAGTCTTCCATGAAGAGATCCAATAAATAGGCATTCTATATAAAGGAAACAAGATAAATCACCATCTCGGGAAGAGATGGGCCGACCCTCCTCAGATACAAAAGACCAGGGGTATGAAGAATTACTCTGTGAGCGTACATGCTTAGTTTACCTAAGACTTGTAAGGGAGACAAGTCAGAAAGAAATTCGACCCTCTGACAAGTGATCACCCCTCTTACCCCATTTAATATTGGAAGGAGGTGGTCAAAGTGCTCCCTCTTATCCTCAACTAAATCCTCCAACTGGATATCATCCTGCTCCTAGTCCCCATCTTTTTGGGGAGGCATGTCATCGGCCTACTTGTCAGTCAAATTGTTATTATTCTAACCCGAACCCCCATCACTATCTACATTCGTGTCTAGGGCTTGGTCTCAGCTACCTACTCCTTTGTGATTAGGTTGGCTCCTGTGGCTTTGCTTAGGAGTTTTTTGCGTCCCTGATCCCATCGTCAGAGAGACTGACACGCCTTTCTCTTGGTCGGGGATTTTCGTTTGTGTGCCCATTTGAGAGGAGGAGGATAGGGATGGTCAGATCTTTGTTTTGTCCTCTGCTCGGCCTGGTCATCATACATAGGCATCTTGCCTTTATCTTTGGCTTGAGGAGGATCGCCTCCCCAAGGAACTCTTCCTCCTCCTCACGTTGCTTTCGAATAGATATACCCTTCGCCTTCGGGCACTCGGCTTTCTTGCCTCCTCTCTCGGGAGTCTTATAGGGACTTTTCTTTATGGGCCCCTTTTCTTTATCCTTAGGGGCCTTAGTTTGGACCTCGGAAGTCGCCCTGGGTCTCCCTTTAGATAACAGCCCCTTTAGTATATCGACCACTCTTAGCCTCCCAACTTCAACTGCTGCAACAAAGTTTGGGATCATGGTCAGGAATAACTTCTTAGGAACTCATCATAATTGATCATGAGAAAAAGACTTAACTCATAGTGACTGATGAGTGCATAAAAGTGTACGTTTACTAATGTTTAAATTCATCATTCTACACTTCAAAGTATGATTAACTCTCTCCATTTATGCATATTTCTAGTTTTTGATGTAAA
>JAVXUL010046432.1:0-10787 GCA_035590515.1 Trichilia minutiflora
ATCCAATGGCCATGAATTGTTCATTATCCTTAATTAATGTAATTAAGGTATAAATGTGGGGTTTGTTAAATATATGTGTATATATCTATATCTATATCTATATCTATCTATCTATCTATCTATCTATCTATCTATCTATCTATATATATATATTATTATTATTATTATTTGTAATAATAATAATATATATTATTATAATAATTGATTTTGGATAATATTTGATTTCTCCACCAATGAGAAATGTACACATATATATACATATGCTTTGTTTTCATTGGTTAATTTGTTTTTGGTGGTTGCCACCTATACACCATTAACTTGTATTCAAAATTGGTTTAAAAGCTTCTTTTGCTTCTTAAATGAATGTATACGTGGAAGCCAATTGATTGAAGATTTTGATTTCAATTTCTATTATATATATATATGTATACTACGATGGAGAAAGAGGGTGAGTGAAATGGTTTCATTTTCAAAACAAAACAAAAGCAAAAACCAAAAGAAAGAAAACAAACCTCTCGGTCATTTAGGGAAGCAAATTGGAAATTTGATTTCCAAGCTTCCAAGCAAGAAAGGAAGATGAAAAAGAGCAAAGAGTTGGTCTTCTTCAAGGTGTCTTCCAAAAACAACAAGCATACCCACACATATATAGAGAGATATGGATGTATGATTGTCAAGTGTTTGCAAAATTGTTTTTCAAGGTTTCCAAGTTTCCAACCAAGCCACCACTTACATCTTCAACATATTAGAGTGTGGATACTCTTGGAGACTTGGGGGAGGACTTCAAGCTTCATTAGAAATGGATTTGAGTGAGTTTTTCCTCATTCACTTGCTTTGGATGTTCAAAAGTTGAAAATTTCGATAATTGCATGCTTAGGGAACTTAGCAAAGATCCTAGGGTTTATAGGCTAAACTCCACAGTGAAATCCAATAGTCTCAGGGTGAGGATTGGTCATACAGCTCATAATAGAGCAGGTGAAATCCAATAGACCTAGGAATGTGGATTGTTCATGCAGTCCAAGATAAGATAAGTAGAATCCAACATGTCCAGGCTATAGTATGCTAATTGTATATGTTTATATGGACATACATCCCCATACAAGATTACGAATTAACCATACAGCTCAGAGAGAGTCGATGAGATCCTATAGACCGAGGGGTTATATGTATATTTGATTTTTATTGACTTTATAGTCATGTTCATTATGCCACTTCACACATGCTTGATCTTTATGATTATGAGGGGTTTTCATAATCAGTGCATGCCTTCCGTTGCTTTATTGTTTTGTTGTCTACTCACTGAATATTTTCCCAAAATACCTACCCCTCATTTCTCCATTTCAGGTTAGTGTTGTTAAAAGCAGCATAGCATAGCTGAAGCGAGTTTCAGCAAATTTTTCAGGGACTCAACTTAGATATGTGTATCATGATCCACTGAATAGAAATAAAATTGTATTTATGATTTTATGTTTTTAACTTGGCCAAGAACTCATTGAAATAGATATTTTGAAAAATATTTGTAATGTTGTGTATTTTATGAGAATACAGATGTTAATTGATATTCATGATTGAAAATTTCTATTGTGTTATTTTTGAAAATATGGTATAAAATAGGTATTATACCTTACGGGTCTTGGATTATAATTTAACTATAGGATGTATTTCTAAAATTCGTGGCGATTGTCATGTGGCTGACTAGGATCGGGGCATGACACAAAAACTATAAAGAGAAAGTTCATAGGCTATCCAAAAGATGTTAAGGGCTACAAGTTATGTTGAAACTTAGGGGTGCAACTCTAGATGCTTAATAAGTAGAGATGTTGTTTTAATGAGCAGTTAGTAATGAAACAGAACATCAGCTATTACGATCCATATCAAAGAACTCAATACAATAAAAGGTTAAATTTAAAGTAGAGCAGCCTTTCAGTTATAGGGAATAAGAAAGTACAAAAGAAACAACAACTAATGAAACTGATCTTCAAAACTATCAATTAATAAATAACACAAAAAGAAGGCAAGTAAAATCACCTGTTAGGTACGCTTATTTAGATTTAATTTCTTAAGTTCTTAGCTGGCTGAAAATTTGAATAATGATGAACCAAAAAGCTATGAATAAGCTATAACTTGTAAGCATAAAAGGTGGTAGATTAAAACTATGCAAGAAGAAATGTTATTCTTAAACAAGAACAGAACCTGGATTCTAGTGAACATATCAAAAAAAGAAAAATAGTCGGTAACAAGTGGATTTTTAGAATTAAAAAAGGTGTTTCAAAGCAAGATCGTTCTAGATTTAAAGCAAGAATGGTTGCTAAATGATTCACACAAAATGAGGGGATTAACTATAATAAAGTATTTTCACTTATGGTAAAACACACCTTCATAAGGCTATTATTTGCAATAGCTGCTGTGTTGAACCTTAAATTAGAACAAATGCATGTAAGAATTACATTTTTTCATGGGGAATTGGAAGAAGAGATCTACATAGAGCAACCAAAAGGCTTTAAAGAATCCGACTCTGAAGATAAAGTTTATTTACTAAAAAAATCCTTATATGGTCAAAAACAATCACCAAGACAATGATATAAGAGATTTAATGCTTTTATCTTAAATAAGATTATAGAAAAAGTATATATGACAGTTGTGTGTATATTCGAAATACATAAGAAAGAGGTTGATCTATTTATTGTTGTATGTTAATGATATTCTGATTGCTTGTTCTAGCAAAGGTGAAGTGAAAAAGTTAAAGAAGTTGCTAAGTTTAGAATTTGAAATGAAAGACTTAGGGTGTGCAAAATGAATCTTAGGGGTGGACATTGTAAAAATAAGGGATCAAGGTCTTTTGTTATTAACACAGAAGGAGTACATTTTAAAAGTGTTAAAAAGTTCAATATGAAAGAAGTAAGACCAATGCAAACTCTTTAAGTTCTTTATTTCAAATTATTAAAGATTAATGAACCTCAAAGTCGTGCTGAGATTAAAGACATAAAAGATATTCCATATTCAAATGATGTGGTATGCTATGGTCTGTACCAGACCAAACTTAGCACATACAGTAAGTATGGTCAGTAGATATATGAGTAATCTAGGTAAAGAGCATTGAAAAGTAGTAAAATGAATTTTTAAGTATCTAAAAGGTACTCAACATTTAGGTATGATATTTAGGGAGAATCTCTCTATAAAAGATTAAGTTGTTAGTTTTACAGAATCTGATTATGCAAGTGACTTGAAGAAAAGATCCCTATCAAGTTACATTTTTGCTTTGAAAGGATGTATAATTAGTTAGAAGTCAAGTTTGCAGCATATAGTAACTTTGTCACCAATAAAAGTAGAGTGCATTGCTATAACTAAAGCTATAAAAGAATCAATCTAGTTTGAAAAATTGGTGAATGAACTTGGGCTGAAACAAAACAAGGCTAAAATTCATTGTGATAATCAAAGTGCATTACATTTGGTAAAGAATCAAGTATTCCATAAGAGAACAAAATATATATATGTATGTTTATACTTCATCAGAGATGTAGTAGACTCGAGGTTAGTTGAATTGATGAAGATAAGTACTGAATATAATCCAGCTAATATGCTAACAAAAGCCCTTTCATCTAGCAAGTTTCACTTGTGTTTGGACTTGCTGGATATAAGCAAAATGTAGCTATTGTGTTTGACTGACAGGAAGAGCCAAAAGGCTATTGAGGATTATAGATCAAGGAGGAGAATTGTTGGAGAATGATCCATCAATCCTAGTAATATTTTAGAAAAAATTGCAGGAAAGATTGCAAAAAAGAGAAAGGGGCTTGTGAAGAAGAAGAGCTGAAGTCAGATTTTCTATTATTCTCTTTATGAAGCTGATTTACTTTTATGCCCTCATTCTGTTTTCTGTCTCAGGTCATTCATTAAAGGTATATTGGTCTTTGTACGAAGAGTTGGTTAAAAATTCAATTTGTTACATACGAGACCTAAGGAAGCTGGGAAGCAGGGAAGGGGAAGAGTAGGAGGGTTTAAGCTAAATTAAGTTGTTAATTCGAAATGGGTGTGTGTAATTCTTTCTATAGAAATTTCTTTGATCTTTAATGAATGGCCTAGGCTCTTGAAGCCTATTCGTAAATATAGGTTCTTTAAAAACTAAACCATGTAAAATTACTTAAGTGTATATCATTTTGTTTTTCTTTGCAATTATGTCTTTTGATCTTTTGTATTTCTCAAGTTTGATCCATTCTTGTTCAAAATTGGTTAAGGTTTAGTGTTTTCAAACTTTACACTAAAAATAAAAAAAATTAAAGAATAGTTGATAAGTATGGTATATACGGAATGTTTTGAAATTGTTAAAGATAAAAAATTTTAAAATCAATATTAAAAAAACTTTTTCTCATTTGGATCTCACTAAATATTTATCTCCTTTTTTTTATAAATTAATTGTTCTTAATTATTGTATTTAATTAGATTAAATTATTCATCTCAGTACCCTCGATGCAAATCACTATCATAAAAAAAGAGAAAGGAAAATTCTCAATGTTTCTTTTGATAATGCAGCTCCATACCTTTTTTTTACAATGCTTTTTTCTCTCTCTCTTTTTGTTAGAATTACTGGAGTTTAATACTATTATTTGAGCTCTTATCTATTAACTTAAATTTTAAGATCAATGAGGTTTTAAACTCGATTTCTTCCACGCACATTTGCATTCTTATTTGTTTTGATTTTCGGTATCTTTTTAAGGATACTCTTTTTCTCTTTCCCTTCACAAGTTTTCCATCTCTGATTTCTTTCATGGAGCTGCAGTATTTATGCTATTTGTCGGGCTTGAAATATTCTAAAATTTCAATATTTTGCTCGGTTGGATAACATTGTTACGTATGCTCTACTCTTATTCAGTCTCTAGCTTCTGCTTGTCCTAGCCATGTCAATCATTATAAAAACCTGGGAGTTTTTGAGAATGTGGGATTCTCCCCATCTTTTGGTCGTCTCCTCGGGTGCTCACTGTTGGTATTTGTGTGTTTGAATAGAAAACTTAAGTCCCATATGGGAAAGAAAACCAAGTTTTAATAGTTTATATATAACTCCAACTCAAAAGAGTTTGATTGGCCAACAAGGTTGGGTGGGCCTTATTGGAGCTTCTTACTCCACCCACATATCCATATCCACATATGTATATATATATATATATTTTAATCAATTATTTTAAATTGAAGGGTTGTATTTTTTTAAAAGTGTTATAACTTTACCATACGTTATAATTTTTCAGACAAATTATAACTCTACAAAGAGTTATACCTTTTCATTAATGTGCTTATAAAAATAAGTAAAACGTATTAAGATGGTTAATTATTTTTTTTAAGAAACACTCTATCTGATAAAAGAAAATTTTGCAATTTGCCTGACTTATGAGTTTTATTGCTTAAACTAAGAAGGATTGATAGTTGAATCCTAGGAGGCAGACTCCATTGTCTTTCAAACAATCCGAAAGGGGAGAATTACTATCTTAGGATATTACAATAATTGCAAGCCTCTATTATTTGTTTGCAAGAAATTTGTTTTACTTAATTTTTTTATTAAATTATCGATTTTAGTTTATTTGTGTCAATAAACTATTACTGTGATTATTGTAGTTCCAACAATCTAAAACAATGTTATGGATATACAATCAACAGTCAGTGGCATAGCAAAGAATGATGAGAAACCAGAGAAATTCAAGAGATTGGATTTCAAACGTTGATAATAGAAAATACTTTTTTGGTTGACAACCATGAACTTGGCTCATATAGTCAAGGAAAATATTCCCAAATTTGATGACAACCCTCTGACAAAAGAGAACATGATGATTATAGAGGCCTGAAAGTAGTCAGATTTTCTATGCAGAAACTATATTCTAAACAGGTTGGATGACACTCTGTATGATATTTATTTAGAGTGTTCTACTGCAAAGAATGTTTAGGACTTACTTGAGAAGAAATATAAAATAGAAGATGCAAGAGACAAGAAATTCGTGATTGGCAAATTTCTCAAGTATGAGATGATTGACACAAAGACAGTGATCAAGCAAGTAGAAAAAATTGCAAGTTCTCATACATGAATTGCACTCAAAAGGCTGTTCTATTAATGAACATTTCAGGTCGGTTCCACCATGGAAAAACTGCCTCCCTTATAGAAGGATTTTAAAATCTGTCTGAAATATAAAAGAAGGGAGATGACTATGAAACACTTGATATTGAGGCTGCGTGTAGAGGAGGATCATAAAAAAGGGGATAAGGCTGATACAAGTCTTATGGAAAGTAAGGACAACATGATTGACAGTGGTTCCTCAAAGATGAAAAATCAGAAGCAGAAAGGCAATAAAACAATAGGAAAGAAAAGGCCTAATCTACATGAACTAAAGGAAAAAACTTTTAAGAAAATGAAAAGCAGTTATTGGGTGTGTGGGAAGCCTGGACATAGAGCTATGGACTGTCGTCACAAGAAGGACCAGAATAATACACATTCTGGTTCAAATAATCAAGTCAATACCACAGATATAGATATTGATCTTGTTGCTATAATTTCTGAAATTAATATGGCAACGAATGTGAAAGGTTTGTGGGTTGACATTGGAGCAACTAGGTATATATATGGTGACAAAAATCTATTTTTAAGCTTCACATAGATTTCAGGTGTTGAAAAGCTCTATATGGGGAATTCTTCTTCATCTGCTATTTAAGGTAAAGGGATTGTAATGTTAAAGTTCACTTTTGGAAAAATTATGACCCTTAAGGATGTTTTGTATGTTCCTGAGATAAGAAAGAATTTAGTGTCCGATCCTCTGCTTAGTAAAAATGGATTCAAACTAGTTTTTGAATCCGATAAATTTGTACTTACTAAAGCAGGGATGTATGTGGGAACGAGTTATCTTATAGAGGGAATGTTCAAACTGAATGCAATGGTTTCTAATGCTATAAATAAAAAGAATAATTCTATTTATATTGTTAACTCTTTTGATATATGGCATGCTAGATTAGAATATGTTAATAATAGATGCCTATATAAGATGGTCCATTTAGATCTATTATCAAAATGTAATGTTAATTTAAAAACTAAATGTGAAATATGTATTGAATCAAAATTTTCTAGGCAAAGTTTTAAAACTATTCAAGACAGATCAAATGAATTACTTAGTTTAATTCATAGTGATCTTTGTGATTTTAAGTCCATACTTACAAGAGGAGAAAAAAATTATTTTATTACTTTTATTGATGATTGCATTAAGTTCTACTATGTCTATTTGATTAACACAAAGATGAGGCCTTAGAAATATTTAAAACATACAAGGCAGAAGTTAAAAATCAATTAAATAAAAGAATAAAAGTAATAAGACCCGATAGAGGTGGTAAATATGAGTCCACTGTATGTACAGAATTTTGTCAAAAATATGGAATTGTACATCAAACAACTGCACTATATTCTCCACAATAAAATAGAGTTGCAGAAAGAAAAAATAGAACATTAAAAGATATGATTAATTTTATGTTAAATAGTTCAGGCCTTCCACATAGTTTATGGGGTGAAGCCTTATTTACTGCAAATCATATATTAAATTGTATTCCACATAAGAAGATAAATAAGTCTCCTTATAAAGTATGGAAAGGACGATTACCCATTTATAAAACTTTAAAAGTGTGGGGTTGCCTAGCAAAGGTTCAAATTCCATTGCCTAAGGGGACTACTTGGATCGAAAACAGTAGACTATGTTTTTATAGGTTTTGCTAAAAATAGTACAGCACATAGATTTTTAATTATCAAATCAGATACATCTGATATGCATGTTAATACTATAATTGAGTCTATTGATGCTGAATTTTTTGAGAGAATTTTCCTTTATAAAAAAGAGAGGACTGAATCCTCTAAAAAAAAAGTATATAATGATACTCTTGTTAACCTATATGTTTTTGATGATGAACAAATTATTTTGTTGATGAACAAATGATTTGTTTGACTAAATTATTTTAAATATTTTGTATTTGTTTGGTTAATGATAATGCTTTGATTGTGCTTTATAAATCTTAAATTATAATTATATATTGAGCACATATTGCACTTGATATTCTTGGTTGAGAATAGCTGCTTACAGGTGCAAAAGATCGACATTAGGTTGAAGACAAGGCAAAGGTATCGACACCTTTAAAACATACCGATACCCTTGGAAGAAAGCTCAAACGTATCGATACCCCAGCAAATATATCGACACCTTTGTGACAGACTCTACGTCGTTTGCGTGAAAAGGTATCAACACCTTCTTAAATGTGGCAATACCTTTAGAAATGTACGATACCTTTATCAGCACCCTATCAAGCACCTTTGATTTGGACAACTCTAAAGAAGAAAATTCGACAAAAACGTATCAACACATTTACAAACATATCGATACCTTTTGCAAATCAAAGCTATAACGGCTAGTTTCAAAGCATTTAATGTAGAATCAAAGAGCATTTAATGTTGACCTATGTGTTTTTGATGATGAGCAAATTATTTTGTTGATAAACAAATGATTTGTTTAATTAAATTATTTTAAATATTTTACATTTGTTTGATTAATGATAATGCTATGATTATACTTTATAAAGCTTAAATTATGATTATATATTGACCACATATTGCACTTGATATTCTTGGTTGAGAATGGTTGCTCACAGGTGCAAAAGATGGACATCAAGTTAAAGACAAAGTAAAGGTATCGACACCTTTGAAAACATATCAATACCCTTGGAAGAAAGCTCAAACGTATCAATACCCCAACAAATGTATCGACACCTTTGTGATGGACTCTACGTCATTTGCGTAAAAAGGTATCAACAACTTCTTAAACGTATCGATACCTTTATCAGCACACTATCAACCACCTTTGATTTGGACAACTCTGAAGAAGAAAATTTGACAAAATGTGTCGATACCTTTTACAAATCAAAGCTGTAACTACTAGTTTCAGAGCATTTAATGTAGAATCAAAGATTCGTTAGAGAGACATTGAAAGAACTCTCCAAAGTTGTTTAAAAGCTCCAAAAGAAAAAGGTGGTGAACAAGAAAATAGATTGGGGGAATGAAAACTAAAAGGTCATCTTCTATACTATCATTTTAGAGAGAGAAAATCTTTTGTACTTATTGTAAACCCACTCTTTGAGAGAGTTTATTTGTTTTAGTATTTTGCTATCATTTGGGTTACTTTTCACCCAGTTAAAGTAAGATTTGGGTTGCATTTCACCCGTGTAAGAAGTTATATTTGGGTTGCTTTTCATCCGTAACAAGCAAGACGTGTATTTGGCTACCCTTCGTCGATAAAGAAGGAGTTATAAATACTGGGTTACTCTTGACCCGTGCAAATGAAGAGATAATAGAGCCTCAGCCCGGTAAAAGCTGAGAGAGTAATGTAAGCCTGGTTGTGTCGAACCACTATAAAATCTATGTTTACATTTTCTCTCTCTCTCTCTCAATTTTATGTTTTGTGTATGCTTTAAATTTGATTCGTTTATATATTTGTAAAACATTTTCATTGGTTTCATCATTATCATTCATTTAAGTTTTTAATTTTTTTTAAAAATCCAATTCACCCCCCTCTTGAAATTTGCCATTCTGGGCCATCAATTGGTATCAAAGCTTACCTCTGAATATATAGGATTAAAAACCCTTAGAGGAATAGATCATGGCATATAATGTCATACCATATCAGGCTATAGAAGGATAATCTATTCATAGACCTCCATTCTTTGATGGTATAGACTACTCTTACTGGAAGCAAAAAATGAAAATGTATTTATCTACTTTAGATTTTGATATTCTGAGCATAATAGAAGATGGGTACACTCTACCCACAATCATAGATCAAGTAACCAGAGAGGTAAAGCTAAAGCCCAAGAGAGAATGGACTTCTCAAGAGAAAAATCAATTTTGTTTAAATGGAAGGTCAATGAACATCCTGTTTGTGTATTAGATAGATCTAAATTTGATAGAATTTTAGGATGTGAGAGTGCAAAGGCTATTTGGGATATGTTAGAGGCTACATATGAGGGCACTAGTAGAGTGAAAGACTCTAAAATCAGTATATTAGTGCATGATTATGAACTATTTAAGATGAAACCTTATGAAAGCATCAAAGATATGTTTACTAGATTCATTGACATCACTAATGGTCTTAAAGCTCTTGGCAGGACTTATTTAATGCAGAAATAGTGACAAAAATTTTGAGGAGTTTACCAAAAACTTGGAAAGCAAAAGTGACAGCAATTCATGAAGCCAAAGATTTAAGGACACTGTCACTTGAAGAACTTCTTGGATCACTTATAACATATGAATTAGAAGCAATCAGAAAAGAAAATGATGATCAAGAAAAAGGAAGAAAGAATGTGGCGTTTAAAAGCAGAAGAGAAGAAGAAGAAGAAGAAGAAGAAAGCAGCCAAAGCTCAGAGTAGGAGGAGGATTTCCAAGAACTGGCCAGAAAGTTCAAGAAACTCCTCAGCAAAAGCAAGCATAAGAGGAGAAAAGTGAAAGAAAAAGAAAAGAAAATTATTTGCTATGAGTGTGAGAGGCCAGGACATATAAGACTGGAGTGTCCTATGAGAAAAAAGGGTAAAATAAAAAGGAAAGCCTTTAAAGCCATTGGAAATGACACCTCAAGCAAAGATTCTTCATCATCCGAAGATGAGCATGCCAATTTGAGCATCATGACACTAAAAGAGAAAGGATGAGGTAACATTTTGATCAAGCAATTTTATTTTTGATATTTAGTTGTTTTGATTATTATTGGTGCTATATGTAAATATGTATACATAAATAT
>JAVXUL010046453.1:385-10786 GCA_035590515.1 Trichilia minutiflora
ATATTGAGACTTCGTATGTGATTTTCAATTCCGAAAGGGGTTTAAGTGAAAAAGCCCATTTTTGGTAAGTTCGGTCGACCGAGTGAGTAATTCGTTCGATCGAAATTTTGGCTTTCGATTCAATCGACCGAATGAGGAGTTCGTTCAATCGAAGTGATGATTCATTCGACCGAACAATGAATCGTTCGATCGATAGTTTGCAAGCTCTCTGAATACTATTCACGCCAAGGGATTCGATCAACCAAAATTGTTATTCATTCGACCAAAGGGGTGGTTCAGTCGATCGAATCGGTGTAAAATGATGATTTTGCCCTCTTTCAGAAGCTTCCTCCTTCAGTAAACTTAAGGGCAAAATAATAATTTCATCATTTTTCTATAAATAGGGGTCCTAGGGTCGAATTTTTCAGCTTGGCCTCCTCTTTTCTTCTTTTCTTCTCTTCTCACGTTCTTCCTCCTTCTTTCTCTAAATCCATCCTCAATTTATGCCAAAATCTTGATTTCTTTTCGTTTACGACTTGCATCCCACGTATCTAACACTTCTGGCGTATCAATTTGGCGTTTGGATCGCGAATTTGGAAAAAAGGGAGCTAGGGTTTCAAAGTCAAATTTGGGGGTTTTCGATTTCAAGGCGAAATCGAAGCAAATCGACCAAACCACGAGGTTCGTAGCTTCGATTCTATCACATCTGTATGTTTATTTCGTTGTTTTAAGTATTTTTGTTCAAATGGGTTTTGTATCGTTTTTCTTAGATTTCTTGCTAAATTCTTAGATTTTATGCGTAATGTGAGTTATAGAGAAGTCGTAGAGGTTGTAAGAAGCTAGAAATATAATTTTAGAGATTTTGGATGTGCGTGAACAGTAACTTCGATTACTGTTCTGATAACGACATGGGGCCCACAACTCAAAATCGCATATATTAATTGAAACGAGTCATCTTAGCTATAATGTGGGTCTATGTCGACGATAATTGGGTGATTTGGTGTATAATAGGAATTTTAGGTAAATTTGCGTAATAGTCCGCATATTAGAAACTCAGAATTTAGCGTGTATTCCATGCATTCGAGCAAATACATATTTGAAACGTGTAATTAATAGAATTGTCATGTGTTTGTTTAGGTGACGGTTTGAGGACGAGGCGTTCGCGTGAGTCGCCGAGAAACAAGGAGAACTAGGGAGTGTATACCCTCCCTAAGTTGTGAGTGGACTTATTTATTTTAACGGTTTATGTTTCTTGTATATTTTAATTAATTTCTTAAACTTATTTTCAGCCTTAGGGTGATAGAAACTTTTATGTTGAATTCACATGTGACGGAGTTGGATTTTATTGTGTGGTGGCCGGGAGGGCCCCTTGTTTGTGCTAGAATAAACTCTTTATAAAATGTTTTATTGAATTCCATGTTTTGATTTTGATGATGATTATGACGATATGGCCTTTGTGCATTTTTGTTGTATAATGATATGGCCTTTGTGCCTTTTTGTTGCTTGTGATGAGGATACGGCCTGAGAGCCCAGTTTTATGATTATATGCATTGGTGATAACGGCCTTGAGTGCCGATTTACTGTAGCTACAGGGTGGTAGCCTGAGGTGGTGTTCATTGGGATGTGGACCCCTAGGTGACTGTATAGTGGTAATAAAATATCATTACCTCTATTAATGATATTTATTATACCTATTATCAATTTATCGATTATTGTATATGACCCCTAAATTCATTATAAATTGAACATGAGTTCATATGAACTTCTTTATATTATTTTGATATAACTCATTATAATAAAAATTTGACCTTTAATAAGATATCATGACCCTGAAAATACAGAGAATATATTTTCGAACCAACCCATATAATTACACTTACGTGTAATAAAATTCCTTTATTATCGACTCTCAATCAAGTGCGAGTCATAATATAATCAAACCCTTGATTATATAAACAGAAACTCAATCATATATAGGATGCATATATCCATAAAACTAATTTTCAAAAAACACGTACTTTAACCAAAAATTTAATCTCTCTATATGATAGTTCTATTTAAGATTTCAAGTTCAAATATTTAAACCAATAGATTCAATGTTAACCATCACATGTCCTCATACAATAAAAATATATTATCACCAAGTTTCCTTTACTAGACGTGACTAACCCGATATTATTTTAAATATCTAATCCAATAGATTCGATGTTAACTATCACATGTTCTCATACAATAAAAATACATTACCACCAAGTTTCCTTTACTAAACATGACTAACCCGATACTATATACATAAGTGAATAATGCGTGTAATTATCAAGGACACCCATAACATCTTAGGTCAAAAAATCAGTAATACACTAATACAACTGTGCAACGAATCATTGATTGCAAATAATCGCTCGTGTGATTTGTTATATATGATCACATCAATAATATAGTCTCTAATATATTACATATGTTTATATTCTTGTGATGTGATTTGTTATATATGATCACATCAATAATATAGTCTCTAATATATTACCTATGTTTATACTCTTGTGATGTAAGATTCGTCACCTAAATATTAATATTGACTACTAATCAATGGTAGTAATAAAATACGTTAATCATACAATGTCATTATTCGTTATAACATTACTTCAACTGAAAAAGTAATTCAGATATATTTAAATTAGAAATATTATACTCATATCTATAACTTTTCACAGTTAGAATCTTAAAACAGAATACATCACAAGATCTTATCTTATATAATATTAAGTAAATAAAGTAACTAAATAAATGTAAAATAAAATAATTGTCATTTTATTAATTATAAACATATTTACAACTAATTATAAAAGTATATGTACAAAAGAATGATATCTTTGAACTGTGTGACATAATTGGTTCTAAGACATATTTTTAACATACTGAAGATATATGAAGATATATTTGTCCCAACAAACATTCGTTAGCTTTTCTACCATCTCGTTAACCATGGCCTTCCCTTTTATTGCTGTAAAACAACTATCTAGTTAGACAAAATCCAAAAAAATTTAAATAACGGTGAATGTATTGATATTTAAAAATAAAATTCAAAATAATGCTTGAACAATTTGATGCAAAGTTGAGGACTTGACCAATTAGCATTGATCCCTCATATTCACATCACATAAGCCAATCTACCAGCATTTACCAAAAATAAAAAATTGCATAGAATTGAAGCCTATGATGTTTAGATCGGTGTCCGAATCTTGGATTAACTAAAGATCACAAGATAACACAAGGAGAGAGACAGCCAAAGGTAGTAGGTATATAAGCAAAGGATGCAGAAGCCTGATAGTAAAGATAAAATATTTGAAGTTTCTTACTAAATTTCTGTAGCATCCAGCAATCAAAAGGTTAATCATTGACATTTAATCCTCTACAACCATAACCAAACTGAACTGTATCATAAAGCCAATAAATCATTGACTAATCACTTTTTCAATCTTTATTTGCACCAGCTAAAGGTGAGGGAATTGAAATGCTAGATGAGATTAGAAACATGGAACAGTGAAGAACAAGCAAAAGAATCGATATAGAACAACACAGAAACAGCTTAATTCCAAACCAATTTCCATTACTATATTATAATTCTGTAAAAATACACATTCTATGCATTTCCAATTATCAACAACATGATTTTTCATTCTCTTTTTTACTTTCCCTTTAAAGCCGTAACCAGTTGTCTTCCAACTTCCAAAAGAACAAGTGGTATAAAATTATACTGAAACATCATCTAAACTACACAACTCCAATCCTAACAACTTAAATTGATGAGATTTTGTTGTCTCCAATCCATCTCTTATACACTTAACGTTAGCATACAAAATTGAATGCACACAAATCAGAACACCATTTTATAAAAGAATGTAATTTTTTGAACAAACTAAAAACTTCTAGCCGGCATCTGGGTTGGAATTAATTTCCTCATACACCAAACCAAATTAAGAATTATATAACATCAATCAGAATACAATTTACAAATAAAACAATTTACCATTCATGTATGCGACTAAATCTAAGGGACAAAAATAAAATTAAACAACAAATCAAATTCAATTGCGTATACTCTTTTTAATACCAGAGAGAGAGCTTACACTGAAGAATCGCTGTATTTTAGCTGAATTAAGAGCTGAAGTATCCGTTTGTTTTGACGATTGAATTCTTGACTCTGCTAAACCCCTCTTTTCAACTCTACAAATACCAAAACCCTAAACAGAGTCGCCCAACCGCCTGCCATATTGACTGACGACAACTAAAGCAGGAAATGGGTCGGGTGTTCATACTCCTACGGATACTTGTTTCATAGGCCAGGCTTTGTCGTTTTAACTTGTAACCTTAGTTAGAAATCACTGGACCGAGATCATTTATGGGGATTTGTTGTACATAGCATTGCAAATATCTTTTATTCCTAATATTCTTTTGTAATGTTATTTTATTAGTTCATTTATTTTTTTATTATATAATTATCATTATTTTCTATTTTCTTAAATTTTATTGTATTATGACCACATTATAAATCAGGATCTAGTTTTGATGAAAACAAAATTTAGAAACAAAAATTTTGAGATATTGATTTTATGAAGCAGAGGCACTTTCACATTTCATCGTGTTCTATTGAAATCATAATGTCATCCCAAACATACCTTTAATTACGCATCATTTATCTGCATCGATTGCAAGACAAAGAACATTTAGTAATATCTTGTATCCGTACTCGTTGAGCATTGTATAGGAGCGTAAACTGTTAGTTTATTGTGTTCATTTGCTCAACTTTTTGTTGTAAGATTGATGATCATGGAGAAAAAAGCTGGAATCTCCCACTCAATTATATAATATACATGTTTGTTTGGCTTTTAAAAAGCAAATGCTTGTTGATATATGACTCATCATAATGCATTATTTACAAGGGAAAAATTAAAGTGATTGAAATAGAAGCAGCCTCATAATTAATACACCCTACTCTTATACATATAATTCTGATTCCACTTCAGTTGCAAATAGGAGTTCTAAAATCCCAATTAAGTGCATTGTAATAATAGTATAATTTGTTTCATTGTGCAACCAATTTAATTACCTAACACATGCAGTAAAAGCACTTTCAAGCACTGCATGCATGCTTTCTCAACAAAATCTGACCATTAAAAAGGAAAAATAAAAGAAAGAGAAAAAAAAAGAAAGTTAAAAAAGCGCTAGCTTAAAGAGATCTGGTTAATTAATTCTATCGATAAATTAAATAAAAGAATTTCAGCTGATGCTAGATTCATGTGCGAGTACATTATTATATATAAAAACATATGATATACTTTTGTTGCTATCGTTTCCATTCAGGAATATGAGTAGCGAAAGCCGAAAACCATGCACACCAGGGAATGCTTTTACATGGAAAGAGAAAAAATAAAAATACAAAGGGAAACATCTTCGCAATGAAGGAAAGTACCAATATCCAATTTCAACTCACGAAATTAAAATTGGTTTGGTTTCTTTGACTTTTTAGCTATGGTTTTACCTTTGTTTCAAAAGTATATGACTTTGTTATGTGGGCTTTCTTTCAAATCCGTCCCTTTTGAAATCAACCCAAAAAAATCGAAAATGAAAGCCTAGGAAGAATTCTAAACCAAGGATATAGCATTTTGTTATGTCGTGCTGTTTATAATCCGGTCTGGCCACCGTGGAAAGTTAACAAAAAGCCTTACCATCTGAAAAAAGAAGAAGAAGAAGAGGGCTTAAAGCCGAATGCCAACAAATATTAATTATAAGAGAAGAAAGAAAACAAGAAGGTAGCTCCAGTTAATTACAAAATTAATTCGTAGTTCAACCATTGTTTTGAAACTTAACTATTAAGTCATTGCAGCGTGTGTTTTTTTAATGCATTGCACGCAGTGACACAAATGCTTAGATCCGTTGGTAATTCCCAAAATAAGGCGTCATTTTGAGAGAAGGCCAGCCCCGCAAAAGCAAAATAAAATTAAAAAAAATAGAAAAGGAAAAGACACACACACATATATATATATCAGACACAGCGTTGAATGATCTAACGAATCATGAAAATTAAATTTTGGAATCAAATCGAATCGATACTTTCACATCATCATACGACTAACTAATTAATTCAACATTACGTGTTAGTATAAATACATATATTTATATTAATTTTTAATATAAAATAATTTTACTTTAAATCATCTACAGTTATATTTGGTTAATACGTGAGAGCCCTCATTTATATCCATATACACATTGCGTATGAATAACCTATAATATATAGGAACATTAAAGAATCCACAAATTTATAATTTAGGTTAATGTTTAAAACATTTCTGCTTTCTGAATTACTTCGGGGACATGATATACTTTTTCTTCGAGCCTTAGCACTCTTTTCTGCGCTAAATAAATTAATTGGTCACATGGTCAACAGTTTGGCATAATCTCCCTTTTTTTTTTTCCTAAAAAGAAAATCTCAAAGTAAAGAAATTAATGAATATTTTATGATATCCCCACCCCCGTCTGTCAACATTTCCTTGAAGAAGCCCTCTTTTATCTCTTTATCGTGCAATTGCATGCTATAAATACTAGCATTAGCTGCCTATCGACTTGTCCAGTAGCCCTTTGCTGACGGAGGATAATTGATACTTCTTTCAAGAAACATTAGGGTTTACATATAGCATGGACAGGTTCCAATTTGTTAGAGATGGAGTGATCAGATTGCCTCCTGGTTTCAGATTCCAGCCAACTGATGAAGAGATTGTATTCCAGTATTTGAAGTGCAAGATCTTCTCCTTCCCCTTGCCTGCTCCAATGATTCAGGAGATCAATATTTGCAAGCACGATCCCTGGGATTTGCCAGGTTAGTATATATAAAATAGACGACAGAGATTTATGAACAATGTGTATTAAGTTGATAGTTATGGCGGATTTCGTTGATGCATTGGTGTATTTATTACATTATTAATAATGTAATATTGATTTTGTTTTTGTTTAGGTAACTTAGAGCAGGATAAGTATTTTTTCAGCAATAAAGAAGCCAAGTATCCGAACGGGAATAGAATCAACCGATCAACTGCTTCTGGTTATTGGAAAGCCACTGGATTTGACAAACAAATTCTACCTTCATCAACCAGGAATCAAATGGTGGGGATGAAGAAGACCTTGGTTTTCTATAACGGAAAGCCTCCTCATGAGTCTAGAACTGATTGGATCATGTATGAATATCGCCTTGTTAGCATTGGAACTGCAGCTTCGAGCGTCCAGCTCACAGAAAACTCAAATCAGGCAAGTTTGTGGACTCGCATTTTTAATACATGGGTCAATTAATACCCAAAAGGGCAAACAAAAGCTCATAAATTAGTTTTGATTATCTGCAGAATTATTTGAAAGAAATGGAAAATTGGGTCATCTGTCGTGTATTTTTGAAGAAAAGAAATGTGAATGATGATGAGATTTTACAAACTAGCAAGGATACCAAAAGGAAGAATGGTATGGCGGCCGCTCAGCCTCAGTTTTTTGACTTTATGAAGAGAGACAAGAATATTGGTTTAGCTCCTGCCATCTCTTCCTCTTCATCCTCTTCAAGTTTTGATGGTATGAGTGAGGTCTATTCCAATGGATCAGAGCATGAGGATGAAGGAAGCAGCAGCAGCAGCCGCTACATTTTCTGAACTAATGCTGTAGCAAATTAAAGTTCTTTATTGAGATTGTTCATGTCCTTCCCTCTGCTCTATATAGTCCAATGAAGCAAATGGATCTCTTCGAAGTGAAACACATCGATATTTAAGTGTGAATTAATTAAGCTAATTTGATCAATGTGCTTTACCATCCGTATATTTATATCTTCTAAAATAATATAGTTGTGTGATACTTCCTACCTCCAAGAATCTTCATTCTTACAAACAAAGGCAATTGAATTTTCAAAACCAGATGATGTTGGAATCATACGAGAGAAACATATAAAAGGAAGCAAAATATAACTTTGTGAGAAGAAATTCCATTATCATATGTATAGTATTCTTGCTGATTATCAGATACCATATAAGATCAAGAATACCTGCACTTGGGGCTCACTTTAACTTCTTTAATTTAAAAAATTTTCCTAAAATTTCTTTAAAAAGGTAAATGCAGATTATAGATAGATAAATAGATGGATAGATAGATAGAGAGTCTATGTTTTCAATCCTTGAGTTTTAAAAATAAACTCTTGAAGGACATAATCAACAGAAAGTATAATTTCCTTTGTATAGAAATTTATTCTACCTCTTAAAATATATTTTAAAGACTTGACTATAATACAACAATATATTGATAAATTCAATTTTTTCACAACATAAAAATTAAAATATTTAACAAAAAAATAAAATGTAACAATAAATTAATTTGAAGTATGGCAGTCACTCCTATTTTTCAATTAATATATATTATAGTATTTTACTTATATAAAGTTTATGTTTTATTGTACTTACGAAACTCTATTTATCATGGAAAACTCAGATCAAATGAAAAGCACTCGTTTTATAACACGCCTTAACCAATTTAACATTTAACAACTACAGCACTCTAGCTTACCTCAAGAAGAGGCTAGCTTGAATGATTTGTGGTGTATTATTATAATAATAGAACTTAATGTGTACAACAATAAATAATAAATAATATATAATATGATGAATACAAATCATTATATAAAGTTTATTTATATGAATTGATATAATAATGCTATATTGTGTGTGAATATATTTATTTATTTTATTATTATAATTTTTTTATTTTTGCAAAAATATAAGATTTGTCATGATGATATTGTCACCATAATTTGTAAGAATAAATTTATAAATAGCTTTACTTTCGTATCTATTGGTGCAACTGTAACATAGTATATAAAGAAAAATGATAAATACCCCTATTATTTTTTGAAATGACAAATATCCTTCTTTCAAAAAGTTTAAAACAAAAAACCTCTATTATTTTTTGAAATATCAAATACCCCATTGTCAAAATGTTTTTGACAAATACCATCTATATTTTAGAGAAGTGATGAAAACTTCTTTTGTTAAATACAAAAATACATACTTTTATCATATAGATCCTTAATTTTTATCATATAAATTTTTAAATCAAAATAATTAAAATTTTAAAAAAATATTTTAAATTTAATTTATAATTATAATACTTTATATTAAAAAATTATAAATTAATCTTTAAAAATTAAATTTATAATATTTATAAAAATTAATGAATTTATTTTTATTTTATAATTTAAATTTATAAAAGATTTATTTTATTTTTAAAAATTAAATATAAATAATTTAAATATTTATTTAAATTATTGAATGATTATAATATCTTGTATTATAAAAAAATTAAATCTATAATTTTATAATCATAAGTATTTTTAAAAAAAAATTATCAATTATAAAATTATAACTTAAATTTTTTATTTTATAATATTTTGCACTAAAATAATTTATAATTTCATTTTTAAAAATTAAATTTAAAGTATTTTTATTTTCTATTTATAGAAATTTATAAATTTATTTTTATTTTATAATTTAAATTTATAAAAATTTATTTATTTTTATTTTTAGAAATTAAATAAAAATAAATTAAATATTTTATTTAAATTATTGAATAACTTTAATACATTATACTATAAAAAATTTAATTAATAATTTAGATTCATAAGCACTTTTAAAAAAATTTATTAAATATAAATATAATATTATATATAAACCTTGTATTTTTTATCTAGGAACAATTTCATTATTTTTGAAAAAGTATATGTTTGGGTAACTAATATTTAGTAATTAACACTATATGTGTAATACCCTCAAAATTTAAACTAAGGGCATTTTAGTCATTTTGTATATACGGTATAATTTTGTCATTTTATAAATTTTATGTTTAGGTGTTAAAAACCAATGTGCTAACATTGTATCAATGTTTATTTAACTATTAAGAGTGATTTGATAATAAATTGTTAAGTTTGAAAATTTTTCGTTTAAAGTTCCATCTGCGTACTTAACTTTCAAATGTAATTTACCGTTTATTGATAAATTGGATTGACGAGCGGCTTGTTAATATTGAAGAGGACTGAAATATGATCGATATTAAATAAATTTGAGTCAAATCTAAGATCATATAAGAAAGAATCAAAACCTGGAGCTCAACTGATGTGTGAAAAGATAGGAAAAGTCACATTTGTCCTTTCTAAATCATTTTTCTTTCATTTCTTTTAATTCCTTCGAGACAATTTGTCACGACCCGACCCGTGGGTCCCATCTGTGACAATGCCACAGACTTCCAGGGTGTACCCAATAACACGGAATACAACCTGTAGGCCTGTAAGGCTGAAATCATAAACAAATATAAAACACTTCCAGAAAATTTTCTTTCAAAATT
>JAVXUL010046463.1:0-10786 GCA_035590515.1 Trichilia minutiflora
ATAAATTGAAAAAGACTTTTTTGTAAAAAGTCTTTTTATTTATATGTGTTTGGCACAGCTTTTGACAAAAAGAGATTGAAAAGAAATAAAAAAGTTAGGCCAAACAGGCACTTGGAGTTAAACCACCACTCATCTCAAAAGACCTTATTGATAACTTGGTTCCAACTCTACATATATAGTTCAGTAACTTTCTCTCCCATTTTTATGTGGGATTTAGTTCATCCCTGTCATCCGAGAAGCCACTCTTTGCTCAAGCTCCCTCGGCCCCAACACCACTTTTCGCCCTCTTCGAACCGGGATGTTACATCTGAAATCGGACTCTGTATGGATGGATGTATTTCATATGGTGTATAAGTACAGGGCTAATCATGTCTTGTAGAAAAAGTCAATTTCGATATACTTTGTTCATATAGGTGTTCGATTGACAATCAAGATAGGATCCGTCGGCTTGACATATTGGGCTAAAAATTTTCGTTGCCTTAGTCTGAGTCAAGTTCCTAATCGAATATCGATATGATATCTTGATTAGAAGTCCGTGTCCATAGCATAATATTGACATATAATCGACGATTCGAAGGAGAATTGAGATTAGGTTTTGATAGTCCATGAATCCTTTCTTGATTAGGATACGACAACAGAAAGATATCACTCACACGTTACGTGCAATCAAGAAATGATTTGATGAAGATACTTCTTCATCGTGATTTAGGGATTATGGTGCATTGTTAGATACTAACCATAGTCGATGAACAACCGAAATATTTAAAGTCGAAATGTTCAATATATGTTCATGGCTGAGTCACGGTGAACCTTCATGGTCCACCAAGATCCTCTAACATTCCTTCATCTAAGAGAGAGATAAAATATTATCGGGACAAGGCTAGCACCCTCATGATAATATAGAAAAGAACAAAAATAATACGCATAATGATTATACCTTATACGTATTGAATATTCTTTAAAGTGTTAAAAAAATAATATACTGATATCATAAGTTTATTTAATGTAAATAATTTGTCAAATTTGATAATAATGATTATCAAATATGTTAAAATATGATTTTAAGGAAAAATGATGAAAATTAAGTTAAATAGTTTAATTTAGTGTAAAATAATTATTTTACCCCTAATGTAATACATATGTGTAATTTATTGTAAATTACATATTTAAATTTGATAATTTTGATTATCAAACTTATTGAAATATGATTTTAATATAAAATTATAAAATATAAATTAAATTATTTAATTTAGATAGAAAATATCATTTTACTCTTATGTGTAAATGTGACTAAGGGTATTATGATAATTGTACCATCATTATGGATTTAGTATAATCCATTATATTAATTAATTTGTTAATTAATTTAACCATTAAATAAGTTACTTAAGTGTTAAATAATGATATAAAATTAGTTTTATATTAATGGCTCATATTAATACACATGTCACTTTGTTATTGGATAACATTTTTTACTTTGTATTTAATTTCAATTCGTCCATTTGTATGGTTGCACACATCTAACATGTGGGTAAATGTATTATATTGGTTTAATTTGTTTATTATATTTATTAGATAAATATAGAATAAAATAAATAAAATATAAATATAAATATTTTTATTTTTTAATTATTTTGACAAGAAAAATAAGATTTTTCATTTTCTCTCAAAGCAAATTTCGGCCAAGGGAAAGAAGAACAAGTGGATGGTGCAAAGTGGAAAGAGCTTATGGTTTTAAGCTTCATCTTCATCAAATATTCATCATTGCATCAAGAGTATTCAAAGCCCTAAGGTAATCTATGATTTTCATTATTTTCCATGGGTTTAACCTAAGGTTTTATGCTTGAAAACTTATAATTCATGCATGATTTAAACCATAGAATCTTCAATTCTGATACCACTCTATTAGAAAAAAAAATTATATAATTCTCTCTTTGATTGAACCTGAAAACCAAACAAACACACCAAAAACAAATATGAATAGCAAAATAATAATCCACACAAGCTAATTTTTAACGTAGATAACTCATTTAATTTGAAAGGTAAAAACTATGGGACCATTCTCATAGTCCAACCAAATTTTTATTATAAAATTTTAAGTACAAATTTAAATCCAATAGGTACAAACTATCGAATGAATCCACATATAACTTTATGTTCAAGAGTCTAATCAGAATCACTCATATTCTCGGGCTTTGATTTACTAAATATCGATAAATGTCAACGTTTCATATATAACAGATCTTCTATCTTACTCTTTTAAACATGATAATTTGTTCCATTTAAATTAACTATTCTACTTATACTTGATTCCATCATTCAGTTAAACATAATATCAATCTTTCTCTGATATCACTCTGTTAGAAAAAAATTACACCAAAAATAAATATGAGCAACAAAATAATAATCTACACAAGTTAATTTTTAACATGAAAAACTCATCCAATTTGAAAGATAAAAATCACGAAACCATTCTCGTAGTCCACACAAATCTTTATTATAAAATTTTAGGTATAAATTTAAATTCAATAGGTACAAAACCTATCCCATAATTATTAATAATAATAGAATAAATACTTTTAATAATTATAAGTAAAAATCAATTCAAAAATAACTCAAAATTGATAGAAAATAAATCTTTCTCATTCAAAATAAGTACCTTAAAAATTAACTTCTAAATCTGAGTTATAATTATCTAAACGATAATCTAACTATTTAAATTGAAGAATGATAGTTTATGCTTTTCGTCCCTAATGGGTGTGGCTTGGTGGTCAGAAGAGTGCGCTAGATAGTGAGCAATCTCGTGTTCGACTCTCAGGGGGTGTATTCTTTGTAAAAGTTTGGGATAGTCAAGAGGTTTTAGCCTGGTTTGCACAATAGTCTTGGCACGGTCTCACGGTATAGAAGAGTACTAAGCTCGACGATTAGATTAAATATAATATGTTTAGGTGTTTTTCACTGTATATATATTAAAAAAAAATAATAAATAAAAAAAAGAAGAAGAAAACACCTTAAACATATTTTTATAATTTCAACTCAAATAAACAGTGAATCATTATTGGATCATAAGAAAAAATGAAAGCTGTGTACAAAGCAGTTTCTCTAAAAGCCTGCCACCGGCTCTCATCCTCTTTTGGCATGCGTTCTGGATCTTTTAAATTGCAAAGTTTTTGTTTTTATATTAAGGCTATATTAAAAATCATGGGTTGGGCTGGAAACTTGGGTAAGGCCCAATACATCTGAACAGAATGCACGTTAATATTTGAGATGAACGCATTAAATGCACTTCTGTGCTAACTAAGCAGTTCAGAAACTTAATGGTGGATCGGAAATCACCTTGGTTTTCCTTTGTTCTCCTCTAACTATAATTGTAGCGTAAGGATTATTGTAATGCTTCCCCTCCACATCCTCAGCTCCCTTAAATGTCACCGACTTCCAACTTCACTTTCCTTCCGCACAAAGCTGTCCAAAGAACCACTAAACATTTCACTGTCATCTCTGAAAAGATTAAATGTCGACTCGACCACAAGTTGCCCTCTCCATTTACTGTTTTGTGGATCATTAGGATTTTCTTGACCAAGTCGAGAGTAAACTTTTGAGTCTTGTTTGGAGGAAGAGATTTAAGCTGAACAACCTGCATTCCCATTTTGTCATGTGTTCCAAATTGTGAAACGGAAAAATGAAAATTCTTTAACTCGTGTCACTGAATTTAGAAATATATTAATCAAAACCATCCTGAAGAAAATGTCAATATCCGGTTGGCAGCTAATAAGATATCTTACAATGCATGAATTTAGGAAAAGATTTGAGAATCAAGAAGAAAAATAAAAGTATGGAACCTTTCCCAATCATAGACGTAACTGAAGAACTTGAGACTCATGGTCCTTTACTGTAAGCTTGAAGTTCTCATTCCTTTCAGCTTCAGCTTTATAGAAGTTTTCTTCGCTGGAAGCCTTTCCCCAGTTAAACTTAGTTCAACATAGGGATCAGAAGCTCCAAATATATCCATCTTTAAGAGTTTGATTGCTCGAAAAACATTTACGTGCAATATTCCCAGAGGCTTCTTCAAAAAAAGCAAAGGAAAAATTTTATGGTAACTTTTACTGGATGTAATAATTGTATCAAGGGTGGGGTTAAGACTTCAAATGCAAAATTAATGTCGATACTTGTGTTGTTCGTCCTTAACTACGCTGCATTTGTATAAAATGTAAAACCTGCGCTGAACCATCAAGAATTGGTATTTCAAGAGTTTGGGGCAGAGGTAGAGGGCGGCAATTTGTTGTCTTATTGTTTCCCGCAGAACAACAGAGTAATAATTACATTAAGGTAACATGGGAAGAGTATCTGTATATCTCATGTAATTGTCACAGATTTTTTTCTGGATTCAAATTAAAGATGACCAAATGTTCAATGCATATACAATTCAAAAAATATATCTAGAATATTACAAGCATTCACTCACATACAGCCTTGTAGGAGGTGCAAGAATTTACTCCTGGTTTGTAATAGTTATTATTTTGAAACAAAAATTGTTGGAATCTTAATAACAGTTATATCAAATGCGTTCTCGGGTATTTGAGTTCTTCCTTGAAAATCAAAGAATTGAAACTACCACCAACACACCACTAAGTTTAGGTTTATTGCTACATGGTTCCTGTTCCCTATGTTTTACCAATAAATCAGCATTTTGTAATAGGTGATTGATATTCACACGTTAGCTCCATTCAAGCATTACCTTGTCATATTCATTGAAAAACTATAAACTGAACATGAAGTAGCTATATGTTCCAAACTTTTGGAAGTGTATCATAAAAGTCAACCGAAAAAAAATAAAGAAAGTAGACAAGCAGGTGGGATTCCTCATTGTTTTCTGGTTATTCTAGGCTTATTAGTTCAAACTTGAAAACGTGATTCTCTATTTTGTCATTGAATTGTATTCACGTGAGCTGTTTTGCCCAAGGTCAACCAAAAGCTCAAGATACATTAAACAATTTCCGATAGAATATCTAGAAATTAAAGTCCAACATACAGTTGTTGAAGTGTCATTTCTAAATTCAATGCAAGAAAACTTTGATCTCACCAAACAAATTAATGAAATGAAGGCAAAGCATTGCAAATATTCTAACAATACATTTCGTAAGCAAAGCCATACACATACAGAGAAAGAGAGAGCACCTGAATAAATTGGTACAAGCCTGGGATAGCCGTTTTATCAAATCCTACTAACTTCAGTCCAAAGTCAACATCTGGCCGCATAAAAATTTAATATATGTTCACCCAGAGTTTATGTCAGCTATCATTCGAGTCACTGCATTATTGCAAGTTTGTGTGACTGAAGAACTTTCTACACACAAGAAAAATGTTGAAGTATCTGCCAACTTTGTTAATTTTTGCAGCAGCACTTACCTTCTCCATCAAAGATACAGCTATGCTAGCAAAACATGGGAATGCCGGAACAAGAGGTTTCAAACCTATCTGAGGTGTTGCACGTATTTGTAAATCCAACAGCTGACAACAAGCATGAAAATTTTCTTTAGAGAGAATGAAGTCTTATACAAAACAGTAATATCAGTGAAGCATCCTCAAAGCACAAGAAAATGATATTAATTTATCTTAGTTGATTACTTGACATAAGATTTACTCAGTTAATAGTTCATTTTATTTAAAAGCCAATAAGACATGTTGACTTACACAAAATATAAAGAAATAGAAGTTTGTGTCAAATTCTATTAAAAATTATGATGGAAGAACTTCAGTTTTTTTAATTAGTTCGAACAACCTATTAAAATATTGTTAAGATTTCAAATAATGGATTAGAAGCTCTTCTGACCTGAATCGTGATTTGTAAAGATAAGAATTTCAACACCAAGGTTATTTCAGGATTTCCAGCCCACCTAACCGCAGGCTCAAGTATTTGTTCATTTTCATTAGTGTCGCATACTTTGATAACTGTCAGTTTGATGTATACGATATCAAATTTAAATAAAAATAACTAAACTGAATTCTGAATATCTGATTTGTATATTTGATAGCTCATTGGACAACTATGTCAGCTTAAGAGTTGCTATCATTCCTAGAAAACACAATAAACTCAAACAACACCTATATATGTAGCAGGCTAACTGCTCCAATGCCACTACACCAGGAATTGTAGGTGGAAGAGTTCCAAGAGTAGGAGACTCCAAATCTACTGATTTCAAGTGAAATTTCCCAACATATTCTGGAACCATAGGCTCCAGACTGCTTCTTACAACATGACATACTGCCTGCAACAATAGCATATTCAAACTGTCCTAAACTATTTACCATGACTACATAACGCAGTTACCTTCCATAAACACAATAATAAGACATTAAACTGAAGAGAAAGATCAAATATCAAACAAAAGGTGAATGCTGAATGATAAAACAAAGAATCATAGAAGAAAAAAAAACTGGAAATAAATTTAAAAATGTTTACCTTAATCTCTATGTGCTCAGAGTACATGAGAAAGAAATAACCGCATAAATGACTGATCGGAAATCCAATTCTAAACCCAATAATTCTCAGTAAAAAAACTCACCAATAAAAAATCTTTAAATTGAAACATAAGTTCAATAAGAAAATCACAAGAACGGATTATGAGAATTTATTTATTAATATAAATTTCAGAAAAATAAAATAGTAATAACGATAATACATTGAAAAGTAAAAAATAGTAGTAAATTAAAATTAAATTGTATAATAATAATAGTAATAGAAAACTAAAAAGTAAAATCAGAAACGCACGGGAGGGAGGGAGCTAGGAAACAGCCAAAACAGAGCATCGTTGGTTTGCAGCTTTGCATCACCACGTGGACAACGTGGAGCCCCTTTTGTAGTTAAGTTACGTTTTTACCCTTGCTGGTTCAGAGACGTTTTCTCCTTTGCCCGATGGTTCACTTATTTGGATTGGCTTGCCACGTAGGATGAGTGAATCGAATCTAACGAGGATGACGTGTCAATGAGATATTATGGACGCGTGACATTTTAGACAGCAAGCTATGAGCCTATGATTGATAAACAAATCTTATCAAAATAAAATAAAATAAAATAAACAAATCTTAAGTGAAAAACACATGTAGTTATATTGCGGTATAAAGTTCTCTTATAATAATGGTAATATATTATTTAATTTTTTAAATTAGTTTATTAGGATAAATCAGGTAAAATTTATCTGAGTAAGTTATATTATATTATGAATATTTCATTTAATTTTTAAAATAAATTTGAGGAGATTCACTTGAATCTAAGTTTATTTTGATTTTAACGATTTCACACACCTTAAAAATACATTAAAAATAATGATAAAAATTTCAAATTATATATAAATATTAATATTTTAAGTGATATGATTATAGATTTCGTAACATAAAGTCACTTTAATTTAGATTTACTTATCTCATCCCATCACATAAACAAAAATTAGAGTAAATTTTCTCTCATGTTGATCTTTTGACAATTTATTGTTACGATAAGAAACCAAATAAAGTAGACTATCATTAAAAACAAGTTCAATTATATTATGAATGTTTCATTTAATTTTTTTAATTAAGTGTGTTATGAGATTTAAGTGGAATTAAATTGATCAAATTTTAAATTGAGTTACAATATATCTAATTTTAAACTTAAATATCATTGATCCGAACTTTTCTATAAACTCAAAAAAAAAAAAAAAAAAATAGTGTCACGAGAATCACCCAAGTTAAATATCCAATTAAAATCCCCAATTAAAAAGTGTTCTTAAATTATGTTTATAATTTTAAAAATTATCAAAATTTAATTGGTGACACTTGGAATTAATTAGTGTGAAAAAGGGCAATGCATCATGCGCCATCATTGGCATCAAACAAAATTTCTTATGAGCACTAAACATGATTACTCTTCATCTCGAATCATGCATTTCTTCTGTGTATTGTTAAGTAGTCATAATCCAATCGAATGCGAGGTTTCTAAACTCTTTTAAATATGTTATCTATAATTAATTAATATTATTAAATGTCGGTTCAGTGTAATTTATAAAGAAGAAATTCCAAAAATAAATTTTTATGAGTATTTATAATTTTTTAAAATTATGTTAAGAAAGAAAAAAGTAAATAAAATTAAGAAATTCGGACAATTTAACTTTTTAAACAAATCTAAAAATCTCTATTTCTAAAAACATCAAAATTTATGTTTCTTTTAGTAAAAATAATATTACAATTTCAATGCTCCAAAAATTCTTCTCCAGTGATAAACGACACAAAATTTTTTTTTAAAAAAAAGCCTTAAAATTAAAAATTAAAATAAATAGTAAATACTAATATATAAATATATAAATTTTAATTAAAATTAATATTAATATTATCAAATATTTTTTTAGTTTAATTTTTAAAATACAAAAAAAAAAACTACAACTCAAAAAATAAAAATCTAACCAGCAAACTATAGGATTCATTTCAATTTATGTACCTTTAAAAAAAAATTAATATATATTGAGTAATTACATAATCCATGACATCTCAACCCATTATAATCAACATATGTAATAAAATCAAAAAATTGTAACTAAATAATTTTCAAGATACAATGAACCGAATATCTGTTAATTATAATTTTCCTGTTGATCATCATAACATAGCGACAATTACAGAACCCCAAAGATCACAATCTTGTAAATAAAATTAAACAATCTAGATTCTTGGCAACTCGATGATGTGTACCATGTTGCCTCTTCGGGATTTGTCTCCTTTAACTGTAATTTTAACTGCCTACGAAATTAAATTAAAAGGAAGACTATTATTTTATTATTTTTGTATGGTAATTAATTGCATCATTAACACCATTAATTAATATTTTAAATTAAATTTGATGGGGTTTCGTACAATCCTAGTCCATTGAACATGTACGTAGATTACTCCAATTCAGTTATATATTTAATTAAAAATAACCCATCTGGTTGCTTCGATTGAAGTATTTTTTTTATTTAATTAATTAGTTAATTATTGAATTGTATTTATATCTATAATTTATTAATTATTAAAATATATATTAAATTTAAAAAGGAGTTATAGATAGTTTGATGCATTTAATTGCCGACCAATCATGTGGAGAGAAGGAAGAATACTGAATCTTGTGCATTAATAATAATTTTAAACAATCCTCAAAATATGAATGAATTTATTGTTTTTGCAAAATTATTATTTATATATTAAAATAAAATAATTATTAATGTATTTTTTAATAACTTGTATCAAAAACTCAAAAATAAAATAGAATAGAATAAATTATTAATATTAATATATGAATCTTTGGGGGGTTTCTATTATTTTAAAATGAGAATATAAATATATAATATGTTCATTTACGTTAAATAAGTATAGGGGTATGATTAAAACTCAATATTAAGGGGTATTTTAAATTTAAGAACTAATTTGAAATAAATAGACAAATTTATTGAAAAGATATAAGAATTCAAGGATTCAAATGTTTATAATCCTAAAATTGAATATGATACTACATTCTTTTTAAACATTAAAATGTTTAGCAACGAATTTAAAATTAATCAATGGGACAACCTAATGTTTATTAAAATAATAAACAAGGATAAAAATAATATTTTATTTCCTAATTTTTTTTGAAATTACAAATTAATTTTTAATGTTAGTTGTTTTTTAAAAATAAATTAGTCACTATTAAGATTGATTTATTAAATATTATTAAATTATGTCCTTAAATATTGTTTTAACAGATTTCAAGAACTAAAATATTATTACCGCATTAATTAATCAATTATGATTAAATTTAATTTATATATAATTGTTCGTGAATAAAAAATTCATCCATTGGTCACTTCAGGTTTGTGCCCATAAAACAAAAGGACAAAGTAGTGGGGTCTTTTTTATTTTTAAATGCCTCCATGGGTCGTCCTACATTATTAAAATTGGACCGATAAACATCATTATTGATATTTTAAAAAAATTATTCTTTTTTCAAATATTATATTTTATTAAAGTGAATATTTTAATTGTAATATTAATTTTGTTATTAATTGACATTAAATTTAATTAATATAAATAAAAAAAATTGTATAGGGTCTTTGGATTTGGATGACGTGGGGTTCTAGCTACAGTAAAAACCTATAAGTCTATAACTAGATGTATGTATATTTTATTATTTATGATTTTAAAAAAAATCTCTTTTTCCTAAATTCTAGTTCCAAGTTTCCCTCTGCCTTATAAACTTAGTTTTTTAGAGAAATGAGAAGACGCATTCTCAAAAAAGGACACAGCCATTAAGTACGAGAAAATTGACAAAATTAGTGAATTATTCTTTGAAGAATTTTTTTTTTTTAAATTGCAAATGTAATGTGAAGATATTCAACTTTATTTAAGGTGAAAAAGGCAATGTAGACTCTAATTTAAGTTAAATAATATTATATTTAGTTAATTAATTATAATGTTCAATCCTTAAGTCACTTTTGTGATGAAAACTATTTACAAATTTTGACTTACAATTTTAATAAAATTTAACTAAAATTAATTATAAAAATATCTTTTAAAAATAAATTACTTATGCTTCTAGATGCGCAATAATGTAATTATATTATATTTTTAAAGGGCTTTTTAAGTGAGGTAGAGTACTGTTGATGCAAAAAATGGTCACGACGACTATTCCTCGCACCAGCAGATGTCTTCTTCTTCTTCTTGCTCCTGTAGCTGCAAAACACACGGAACACCTTGGGGTAAAGCCGGTTTCCCGGCGAAAACCCTCCGATGCTTAAGTCAG
>JAVXUL010046474.1:0-25823 GCA_035590515.1 Trichilia minutiflora
ATGTGAAGAATTCTTGTCTTACTTTAATCTATAAATCCAATAATT
Organism: Trichilia minutiflora; assembly: GCA_035590515.1. Classification (NCBI taxonomy): domain Eukaryota; kingdom Viridiplantae; phylum Streptophyta; class Magnoliopsida; order Sapindales; family Meliaceae; genus Trichilia; species Trichilia minutiflora. Next base: position 46 of record JAVXUL010046474.1, read on the forward strand.
TTTCAAAGTTTTCTTACCCTTAGGCAATTTTAAAAACTCAAATATGTAGTTATCATTCAAAGATTTCATCTCATCATTCATCGAACCAACCCATTCATTTTTGTTTTCATCTTCTATTACTTCTTTAAAGCTCTTAAGCTTATCATTATCGGTCAAAAGCATATACTGATCAATAGAATACCTAGACGATAAACGACAATTTCTAGTAGACCTCCTTAAAGTAGTAGTAGATAGTATAATAGTGTTATACACATGATCATTTATGTTATCTATAACTTGTTATTTATCCTAAATCTAAACATCTATATGATTCTCAATCTGATTATGTACTATTATAGAATAAACTAGATTAATATCAATATATGAATGTGAATTCTGGGGAACTATCTTCTCTATCCTTTTGATATCCTCAATAGTCTGACCCTCTATGAAAATAACATTTCAACTTCTCAAAATATTCTTTTCAATTGGATCATACAATATGTAGCCAAACTCATCATAAGCATAACCAAGAAAAATGCATTCTCGTGTCCTGACATCTCATTTAGATCTGTCATCTTTCGTTTTAAATGATCAAATGTTCAAGTATAATAATGTGTGTATATGTGTTGAATATACATAAGCTTGTTGGAAGTCAGAAATGTGACTTGCTTAGTTAGTTAGTTAGTTAGTTAGTATGCTATCAAGATTGGTAATCTTGGTATGTTCTTGAATCTTGCTTTCTTTCTTGTTCTTTAATCTTGACAGCTAAGGAGTAGTATAGCTGGAGTAGGGGCTTTTAATTACTAACAAGTTGACAGCAGAATTTATCTTCTTCTTGATTTTGTTTTCTTGAAGGAAAAACACAGAAATATATGCAGGCATTCTTGAATTCTCTCTCGGGTTCAATTTTATTCTTATGTTTCCATTCTTTTATTCTTTTACTGGTTTACTTTCTTTGCTGGTGAATGTGTTAATTCTTTGCTGGGATCATTAGTTTGTATACTAGTGAATTGATTCAGAATTGGAGTTGTTAGATTGCTGAGTGTTGCATCTATTGTGAGTTGTTTCCTTGCATTGGAAGGTTGCTGGACAGGTTGAATTGTAACAGGTGGTATCAGAGCTTCCTTCAAGGCAAGGGACAGAAAGTTTTAGGAGGAAGAACACAACAGCAAGCAAGCAGCAAGAGTGCAGAATGACCTCAACAAAATTCAGGATTGAAAGATTCACAAGGGATAATGACTTCTCACTTTGGAAGTTGAAAATGAAGGCCTTCTTGGAGCATGAAAGGCTTGACTATGCTCTTGATGAAGGAAGGATGCAACAAGAAGCAAAGCAACTTACTGATAATGAACTTAGTAAAATCTAAAAGAAGGCAAGGAGTGCCTTGATCCTCTCATTATCAGATAAGGTGCTTAGGGAAGTCATTAAAGAAACAACAGTCAAAGGGATTTGGACCAAGTTAGAGGAAATTTACGAGCACAAGTCCATTGCTAAGAGGTTATATCTCAAGAAACAAATGATCTCACTGTATCTGGAAGAAGGAGGATCAATTGAAGAGCATTTGGACAAGTTCAACAAGTTGATGCTTGACTTGAAAATCGTGGATGTACTGGTTGATAATGAGGACCAGGCACTGCTGGTGTTAACATACCTGCCTTCTTCATATGAGTATTTCATAGACACTCTCTTGTATAGGAGGTCAACCTTGTCGATGGTAGATGTCAAGAATTCCCTGAATTCTAAGGAATTGAACAGAAAGAATCAACAGAAGGTGGGCAGTTCAGGTGAGGGCCTGAATGTGAGAGGAAGGCCTGAAAATCGAGAGCCAAGAGGTAAGAGTTATAGATCAAAATCCAAGGGAAGATCACTTAGATGCTTCTACTGCAAGAAGGAGGACTACTTCAAGAAGAACTTTCTAGAAAGACAGCAAGGAAGAGGTGCAAAAACTTCAAGAAAGAAGAAGGAGACAGCAATGGCATCTGAGGTGAACTTCCAAGAGGTGTTTGTGCTGATGGCTGATCAAGAAAGTGAGGTGAACTCAAAAGATTGGGTACTTGACTCAGGATACACATTCCATATGTGTCCAAACCAATCTTTCTTCACTAACTTGACTTTACAAGATTCTGGGAAGATGATCTTGGGAAACAATATGATATGTGACATCAAAGGACAATGGACAATCAGGCTGAAAATGCAAAATGGAACCCTGCTGGAACTACAAGCAGTAAGATATGTACCTGGCCTGAAAAGAAACTTGTTGTCACTTGGTATGTTGGAATCCCTTGGCTGCAACTTTAAAGTAGAGAATGGGACATTGAAGGTGAGTAAAGGGTCTCTAGTTCTCATGAAGGCCAGCAGAAGGAATGGACTATATGTTTTGCAAGAGGAGCTGATTGTTAGGGATATCAATGTGAGCTCATCAAAGAAAACAGAAAGCTTAATGTTGTGGCACTACATGCTGGGGCATCCAGGTGAGAAAAGTTAAAAGTTTATTAAGTCTCAAATCACAAGGCTTAATTAGAGGTGCAACAGGTTCAAGACTTGAATTCTGTGAATGCTGTGTATATAGCAAACTGAACAGAACCAAATTTGATCAAGGGAAGCACAAATCGACAGAGGCACTACAGTACATACATACTAACATCTGGGGGCCGGCACAAGTGATGTCTTTAGGAGGAGCAAGGTACTTTCTGTCAATAATTGATGATTACACCAGGAAACTCTGGACATATGTGCTGAAGAGTAAGGATTAAGCCTTCAAAAGGTTTGTTGAATAGAAGAATATGGTGGAAAAATAGAAGGACTCTCCAATGAAGGCAGTGAGGACAGACAATGGGTTGGAGTTTTACAACAACTCATTTGACACTTTCTGCAAAGACCAGGGTATCATCAGACATATGACAACCAGCTGCACACCCCAACAAAATGGAGTGGCAGAAAGAATGAACAGAACCATTCTTAAGAAGGTAAGATCTATATTAATTGGTGTAGGGCTGTCAAAGCATTTCTGGACAGAGGCAGTGAACACTGTTGTATACCTGATCAATAGGACACCATCAACAGCACTTAACAATATAACTCCAGAAGAATTGTGGAGTGGTGAGCCCTCAAAGCTGGATCACTTGAGGATATTCGATTGTACTGCATATGCTCATGTGAGGCAAGGCAAATTGAAGGCTAGAGCAGTGAAAGGGATCTTCATAGGATACCCTGAAGGAGTCAAAGGATGGAAAGTGTAGTGTCACAGTGGTTGGGAAGGCAAGTGTGTGATCAGCAGGGATGTGAAGTTTTTGGAGGATGGTGTTGGAGTTCACAGTAGTGACAACAAGCTGGATGTGTATACAAACTCAAAAGGCAAGAGAGTACAATTTGAGGTGGAAGCTGATGAAGATGAGGATTCAGCATCAACTTATCAAGAGAATGAAGGACAAAAAGGTGCTGACAGTGATGACCAAGTATCACAGGAGAGCACTGATGACAAGCAGAAGCAAAAGACCTCTGATTACAATTTAATCAGAGATAGAGCTAAAAGGACTGTCAAATTACCCACCAGATTTGGATATGGTGATCTCACAGCATATGCTTTCTTATTAGCAGAAATGATAGAGTCACCTGAACCTCAGACAGTGGTTGAAGCACTACAGAGGCCAGAAGCCAATAAATGGTATGCTGCTATGTGTGAAGAAATGGTTTCTTTGGAGAAGAATCATACATGGGAGTTGGTGCACAAGCCTGCAGACAGAAGGGTGATTGGTTACAAATGGCTGTTTAAGAAGAAGGAGGAAGCTGATGGGAGTGTGAGATACAAATCAAGGCTGGTAGCTAAAGGATTCACCTAGAAAGAAGGGGTGGATTACACTGAAATATTTTTCCCTGTAGTTAGACATGTGTCAATAACGATGCTGCTGTCAATTGTTGCTGTCTATGGACTGAAGTTGGAACAACTTGATGTGAAGACAGTATTCTTACATGGTAAACTAGAGGAGGAGATATTCATGAAGTAACCTGAAGGCTTTGTGGACAAAAGGGTAGCTGACAAAGTGTGCTTGCTCAAGAAATCCCTTTATGGACTGAAGCAATCACCAAGGCAATGGAATTTGAGGCTGGATGAGTACATAAAAAAGATTGGATACAGCAAAAGCTATCATAACAGTTGTGTCTATTTTTGAGGAGATGAAATTGAGAGCATGGTGTTTCTGATTATCTATGTGGATGATATGTTGCTGGCTAGGAAGAATCCTAATAGCTTGCTTGAGTTAAAGAAGCTATTGAATTCTGAGTTTGAAATGAAGGATTTAGGTCCAGCAAAGAGAATACTTGGCATAGATATCATTAGGGATAGGAAAAATGGAGTAATTATGCTTACTCAAGAGAAGTATTTGGTGAAGGTGCTGGAGAGGTTTCACATGCACGAAGCAAAGGCTGTGAGTATTCCTTTGGCAGCACATTTCAAGCTGTCAAAGGAACAATGTCCCAAGTCAAAAGTAGAAAGAGATGACATGAGGAGAGTGCCATATGCAAGTACATTAGGATGTTTCATGTATGGCATGGTATGCACTCGTCCAGACCTGGCATTTGTAGTAGGCACAGTAAGCAGATTCCTTAACAATTCAGGCAGCCATCATTGGAAGGCTATGAAATGGATTATGAGGTACATCAAAGGAAGCTTGAAGTATGGTCTAATGCTTGGGAAGAATGCTGAAGATGCAGGAATGTTAAAGGGCTTTGTTGATGCTGACTATGCAGCTGATTTGGATAGGAGGAGGTCCATTACAGGTTTTGTGTTTCAGTTTGCAGGACGCACCATCAGTTGGAAGGCCTCACTTCAGCACATTGTAGCATTGTCAACAACAAAAGCTGAATATGTAGCAGTTGTTGAAGCCATCAAAGAAGCTTTGTGGTTGCAGGGAATGGTCTCGGAGCTGAACTTAGGAAAAGTGAAAGCAGAAGTTCTATATGACAACCAGGGAGGAGCAATTCAGTTGTCTAAGCACCAAATTTATCATGATAGGACAAAACATATTGATGTAAGGATGCACTTTATCAGGGAAGTTCTTGGAGAAGGAAAGGTGAAGCTGCTTAAGGTTCATACCAGTGAAAATGCAGTTGATATGCTGACCAAGAGTGTACCTGCTAGCAAGCTGCATCACTGTCTTCAGGTGTTGAATATTTTTGGTGCTTGAAGTTACTGGTTGCAGACTGGAAATGAGTGTGCAGGAAGGATGCTGATTTGGTTACTTGAACATGAGATCAAGGTGGATATTGTTAAATGTGATCAAATGTTCAATGTAAAGTGTGTATGTGTCGAGTATACATGTGTTCTGCTGGAAGTCAGCAAGGTGACTTCAGTTGGTTAGTTAGAAAGATATGAAGATTAGTGTTCTTGATGCTTTCTTGATTCTTGGTTTCTTAGTCTTTAATCTTGACAGCTAAGGTGCTAAATTAGCTGGAGTAGGAACCTTTAATTGTTAGCTTGTTGATAGTAGAAGGCATCATCATCATCAGTTTCATTTCTTTTCACAAAGAGAAATAAAAGAATATACACACAGCATTCTTGAATGGTCTCAGGTTCATCTTTCTATTCTTTTATTTCTTTCATTGGTTTTTACAATTTGACTTGTGAATGTGCTAGTGCCTGCTGGTATATTCAGTTCATATCAAAATAAAATAATTCCAGAATTGGAGCTACAGGATTATTGGAGGAATTGAATCTGCAACAACTGTTTTCTTGTCTTGGAAGGTTGCTGAGGAGCTGGGAAACAACATTTTTCTTGCAGAATTTACAGCCATCCTATCAATCTCTGAGCTAGGAACACAAAATTTGTGCCGTGCCTAAGGTTGCAGAAATTTCTGGCATCGACATATTATGTTTGATCGACTGTATGTTTGCAACTTAGCTTCCAATTTTTTAAGTCTTAGAATTGATGGATGAAAAGCTGTAGAGAGGAAAACCAGAGGCTGTATTTATATTCAATCAAAGCAACAATTAGTGCTTAATCAACTAATTTAATAAACAATATTATTTATCTCAATTTTCACACAAGTAATTAATATATTAAGCAATCGGTGAGTTCTCAAAAAAAAAAAATTAGTTGATTGATATAACAAAAAATAATACTAGAGATACAAATATTTTAATACAAAATTTAGTGTATTAATTATCTCAATGTCTCATAATTCATATAATTTATTATTTATAATATTTTACGCTTTTAATTTTATACATTAAAATTTATTCAAACAATTTACATATCCAGTAGCACCACAAATCCAAAATAATCTTTTATTCTGATTTATTAGTTTACATAATTAGCAATAGGATAGCTATATTCTTTTATTTCATTTTATTAGTTCATGTTAACATTATTATGTTACTAATATAAATGCATGTTCGATATCACGTATTAAAGTGTATTAAAAGAAGGGTTTTGCTAACCAGTGCTCGGATTATCATATTTGGATAGATATAATTTTCAATGCATAAAAAACATTCATTAATTACTATATTAAATAAAAAAATACCATAAATTGTAAATATAAAATCCTTAACAATGTGCCCTCAAGAACATTATTTAGCAAAATCCTTAAAAAAATATATTAAATTAAATTTTTTTAAAGATATAATTTTTTTGAAATGCTTATAAACATCGCAATAATATAAGTTAAATTTTTACCATAAAATGATTTGAAATTCATTCACTTAATTTTACTACAAAAATCTGATAATCTTTGAATTTTTATATAGGCTCAAGTAAACAAGTTTTTCCTAAGTTCCGTGTACTCAAAACCCGTCTCCCCACATGCATAAAAGTAAATGGATATTCATTCACTAGTTTTACAACACAAACATGATATTCTATCTTAGAAAAGGAACAAAGTTTTCTGAACCACTTAACAAAGCTACTGAGTAAATTATAAATAAGAAAATAGCGTTCATTATTTCCTCAAACAAATCGGATCCATTAGCCAGATCAAACGTTGAAGACAGAGCACTGCATGAGGTTATAGCATTACCAATTCACATTATTTCCTCCAATTTCTAAACGTTTGATCTATGATTACACACATACATAATTCATAAGCGTTACATGTTCCCAAAACATTTTTATAAAGAAATAACTAATTAACTAGATTTAGAATAAACTTCACACAGCAATCACCTTTGATCAGTCTCCGAGCTGCTGATCTTCTGCTTCTGAACTCCTCGTCAACGAGTAAAAGTTAATGTCATTGTTCAACCGAGCAACATGCCTAGCAAAACAAAGCATCAACTCCTCGTAAGCATCTCGAAATCTTTTTGGGATCATTTCTATCTCCCGAAACCTTTTACGAGTAGTCTTTTGAAACGTTGAAATCTTCACATTATTCCCATTATTGCCACTGAACACACCCTTCAGTCTCTGGTATCGCCGCCTTCTCGTCCTATATTGGTTAATGTTTACACATAATGGAGTTATGTCTTGCTCCATGTTTTTAGAGAACCAGAAAAATTGGACGATCAACAAAATGGAGAGGCACTAATTTGACCGAAATTGAAAGTGAGTAAGCATACAGCACATGCAAATTAATCGGCTTTTGTGTTAAATAATGGTTTAAATGTAAAATGGGAAGGTGGGTGAATTGTCCTCGTTATGAAGGCAGTAAATATTTAGCAGCGTCCAACAAACTACACAGTATCTCATCATTCTCAATAATCAATTAAGAAGCAAACTGTCTAATGTTTAGTCTTTTTGGTGAGTTATCATTTATTGCATTATAATCTGTAATCAATTCATAACCTACTCACTGGTCGATTTAGGTGGAGGTCATTAAACTCAAACGATGTTGTTGTCATAGATTAAAAATGTATTCAATTAAAAATTCCCAAAATTTAGAGACCTAATAAAATAATATTATGACACAAGATATATTATATTATTTTTTTTAGGTTTCAATTAATATGTCATTTATCAAGGTAATAAAATAACATTATATTAATTAGATAATAAAATAATAGTGATTAAACCAAGTTAACTGTGATGAGCGCACGTCATGTCATGATGGTTTACAGACACGGCAAATGGATCCTACTGCCTACGAAATTTTGGCTTAGAAGGGTTTCCGTGCCGGTCAGGCATGGGCATGGAAAGAAATTTCTCAATCCAGCATAGTCTATTCGGCATGGACCATGTGGGTCATGCTTGTAAACATCATGATAGCCCGTTGGGCTGGCTCATTTATAATTTAACTTAATATTTTTTAAATATAAATAAATAAAATAATATAAATCAATTAAATAAAATTCTAAAAGATTTATACTATAAATATAAAGCCTTTTAATTTTTAACGTAAGACTCTTTATGTAAATTTTATTTATTGTAATTAATTTATATTAGTGGTACAGAAACATATAGTAGATGGAAGCACGTTGGTTGTGTTTTGAAAATATAAGATTTTTGCTAAAAGCCGAAGCGGTGAAAAACCACCAAGCCCATATTTGCTTGTTATACTAGAATTAAGAAAATAACACACATCCATATTATTGTAAATTATATTTATTACACCAAATAAATATATATTTTTTTAACTCAGAACTTCGACCTAATCAAACCTTTTGGATCCTTCAAACAACACTAAACCGGAACGGATCTAACGCCCCATGTCTCTGGGTATGGATCCGTGCTTAACTCAACTTACCCAAGGATAACAATTAGGTTCAGGATCAAACCTAGAATCTATGGATAAGTGTTATGTCACTTTATCATCGCGGTTGCATCCCTTAGGACTAAATAAATATTATATCTAATGATTAAATAAAATACCTAAAATTTTAATGAATTAATTATTTGTCAGTTATCAAAGTGAACAGCAAGTATACAATTACAAAAATCATCATTGATATGATCTATTAATATCTTAAAACTTTAATAAGTTAATACATTGGCTATTATCATAACTATTGTATTTAATTAATCTTTCTATTCTTTATAAAATTATTATTAATATTTAGATATAATATTCAATTGTTATACTTTAAATCTTTATGATTGTGTTAATATGTGTGTGTTGTATTGTTCTACAAATTTAATTTAATAAAAATGTTGAATATCATGAATTATTTAATCTATCATTATTTTTAATTTGTAAATAATAGATTGATTAAATACATAATAATAATAATAATTGTTGATGCAAGAAGTTGGCGTAGTCCTCAACTTCGAGTACCAGCTGATCTTCTCTTCTCGTCTTTACTCTGAGACTGCAAAACACTGAACACCTCAGGGGTAAAGTCGATTCCCTGACGAAAATCCTCTGATGCTTAAGTCAGAGAGGGTTTTACTTTGTGTGTAAGAGAGGTGTGCATGCATGCAAGCACAAAAGTATAGAATGTTCTATATCTGAAAATGATGCAGTATGTCACAGAGAAAAATGTATGCCAATCTCTTGAAAATTGAGTTAGAATGTGAGAATGTCGTGAATGTTCGAATGTACCTCCCTTGATTTCTGGATTCTGTATATTGGAAGCCTAAGAGTTCATACCTTTGAATACGTGTTGTTGCATGGCTGACGTGCCCAGGACAATCTGTTGCAAAAGTCAGAAGGTGTGAAAAAATGTGATAGTGTTCCTGCCACGTCAACCCCAAGATCCCGAGTGTAGGGCCCTCCGAGTGAAGCTTCCAGTTCTCCCAAGGATAAAATCCCCTAGTCCTCGGGAGGCCTTTATATAACGAGCTATGTCTCTGATGACGACAGAATGCAGTGTCGTGGCGACCTGTATACCCCGAGTGCTTACGAATCCCTGCCCCTTTATAAAAGGGCATATCAGTCCGACGCCCCCGAGCCCAAAAAGGCTTATCGTTGAAAGTCCCGAATCCGAGTGTGAGTTAATCATGAATAACTCGAAGAAGACCCTCCGACTGATAGTCTCAAACAGAATACTCGAGGCGATCTGGTTATCTCCAATGTGATGTAGTCGACTACTTGGGACGACGTCGTATCAAGGGGTCCCTTCGGGAGTAATTTGTACATTTGATGGGTCTGGACCTGTGGGCTAAGCCTTGACAAAATACCCCAACACTAAGCCCCCCAGTTTTTAATTAAATGAGGTTTTAATTGAAAGCTGTTCAATTCCTGCTCGGCTGGTATGAGTTACCGTTACGTTTTCGTTACCTTTATCGGGAATACAACCGTCACTACACGTGTCGTCATCCCATTGATAGATCAGTCTGAAAGGTCGTGAATATAATATTATAAATAACTAATTATAAATAATATTAATTTATTATTATATTAAAATTTTAATAAAATAATTCATTGAATATAATCATTAATATTGTATTTAATCAACCAAACTATTGTTTATAATATTATATTTAAATAATTGATACAATATTTAATTGCTATCTTTTAGTTATCTGTTTTTAATTTTTACAATAGTGTATGTTATATTGTTTGCAATTCTAATTTAATATAATAATAGATGTGACTTTGCTTCTTGTATATCTGGTAATTCAACACCAATGCTTCACTGTGATTCGAAACACAGCAATATTTTCTTGGATGAAAAGATAATTGTACATGAAACTACAGTTTACATGGAGCCAAGTATTATTTCAAAACTAATGTCAAATTTATGGTTCAACACTAGCTTTATATTCAAATATTACACAACTTTTCAGTCTATATTAGAAGGTTATTTATTTATTATTTATTTCATAATGGAATACCTTGATAAATTAGAATCAAAATGCGGATTACAGATTAGATGGAATTGTAGTAGTTTGCAGCTATTTCAGGTTTAGTTTGAGTAATAGTAATTAGGGTGAAAATTTTTAATTCAAATTGGTTTAAATTAATTTAAAAATTTTTTGAATCAATTTACAGATTGATATTTTTTAAATAATTATTAGTGATTTAAATAATGAATTGGATTAAATCTTAACCGTTAAATTGATAAACTAAACTACTTAATACTTTTTTTTTAAATATTTGGAATTTAGAACTTTCATTCCACTATAGTTATAATTTTAAATCTATAACATCTTAATACTAAATTAATAATTTTTTTATAAACAAATCCATAATAATTTAAACTATCAGGATTGAGATGTATATTTGACCAAAATTTGAAAGTGCATGCACATATATATATATATATATAATCCATTATTTAATACTATTAATTATATCTTATAACGTTCAACACCCATCTATGGGTAGCCCAATTGGTAGGAATGAATTTGGGATTGTGTGGTTAGGCAAAAGGTCCTGAGTTCGATTTTTGGGTGTGTCCGTAATTTAAATGGAGGGGTCGTGGCAGTGGGATGCTATGCTAGCCTCGCCCGAGGATTAGTCGAGGTGCGCATAAGCTGATCCGGACACCTCGGTTACAAAAAAAAAAAAACTTTTAACATTCTACTACGCTACAACATGATGCATATGTTTCCATCATATTTTTTAGGAATAATACATAAAGTTTATAATTCTTGAGGATAATGATATATTTTTAAAAAATAAGATAAATAAATGATAATTAAATTAAAATAGAGAGAGTTACCTATATTATTCAAGCAATTGAATTGTGCATGACACAAAATATACAATAGTTGGCATACTAGTAACACTTAAGGCACAAACTGAAAATTCAAACTGATCTAAACAATAAGTATCAATTTGGATTCAATTAGAATGTTTTAAATACAAATTGCAATGGATGAATTAGTTTGAAATTTTAGCTCAAATCAATCTAATATGCAAGTGCCTATCCTTAATAATAGTTTTTTTTAGGATAAATGGGCAGAGTCCTTTCTTTATAGGGCAGCATTATATAAACTTAAAATATTTTTTTGATACATAAAATTTGAAGTGGGGATTTGGGGTACCAGATTGTCGACCTTTGCTATTGGTTAGCTATTATAACCTAAAAATCACAAGGAAAGATCAAAAGAAAGTCGGTTGCCTAACAAAGATTCTTTGATATTTAAGTTAGCTTCGAGAGTTTTAGAGTGAGATAGTAAATTTGCAGAAGGTTTTATTGTTTTAGAGTTGAGAGTTGCATTACCTTTACATGGCTGATTTAGTGAGGTTTTATAGTTATGAGTGCTCTATCTGGTGTCTACCACGTGGGATCTTTAGAAAATATAATTAGAACGTAGATTACCAGGATATTTATACATAACCCTTGAAAATTATCCATAAAAAATAGCTTAACATCGCATTGCCCTGATAATTAACATGTAATTAGCAGATTATCATCTAGTGGAGCCATATAATTCTTAGTGGAGGCATTCAAATTTATAGATTAGTACATAATTTTGGGGTTGTTTATTGTTAATCATACTTAAACAAGTGATTAGGGTTTGATTAATTTAAACATGCATTTAAGGTTTATTAATCCATAATCATCAAATCCAAGTCAAGAATGGCTAACCTTTATCCTTTATTTGATGAAGATTAACTTGAAAATCACCAAGTCTCCAAAGATCAAACCCTTTGCCCTTTTATTCTTGCTTGGCCATGTGTTCTTAAAGAGAGAGAGATAGAGAGAGCTTGAATTAATTTTTCTTTTATTGAAAAATGACTTAAATTCATTAATCATGAAAATTGACCCATATTTACATGCATGCACATAAAGACTTAAATGCCCCTCATTAAATAAGTTAAGAACAAATGAGTCTCAAAGTTTATCCAACAAGTTTTGTAATAGCTATCACATCTCAACTGTAAGAATCAATCACGTGATAATCGTCTCGAATACAAAAAATACTTTTTATTATTTAGAATACACTACAAGAATATGCAAGGAATTAAAAATCTATTTTAAATCCAAGCATGATCTCAAAACCATCAAAATACACATTAATCAAATATATCTAAATCAAATATAATCCAATATCATCTAATGGCATCAAACTGAATATTCAAATTTAAATCATCTCAATAAAAACTCGTATCAACACATAATTAATTCAAAATATAATAATCTTAATACATACTCAGCCAAGTAAAACAAAAGAAGCCATTTAACATAATTTTCCTTTTTCGGTGGACTAAAGTATAAAAATGAGTTGAGTACTTAAAAATCAGTAATGAAAACTCTAGCATGCTCAACTATGTCTACCGCACGATTATCCTATCCTAAAATGTGAGGGAAAAGAGTGAGTGAGAAAACTCAGTAAGTGGATATATGTATATACACACACACATATAACGACATACACAAACAATTTTTCATAAAACTTTTCAAACCCACTAATAAGACATCAGTATGGCATAAAATATATATATAAACAAATTTCTCATAATAAATAAGAAATTATCAATTCCTTTCGGTCTATTAGATTTCACCCATTCTATTTTATACTGTTTGATAATCCCCAACCGACAGTGGAGAAAGTGCAATAGAAGTTATGTGTTACGGACTATTGGATCTCATTAATCATCCATCCTATTTTATACTGTATAATCGATCCTCATTCTCGAGCTATTGAATTTCACCTACCTATTTTATACTGTATGAAAATCCTCACTTGCCATAAAATCAGCATCGACACTCAAGACAAAAATCCATACAATGGCTTTTAAAGCCCAAATATATATAAACAATGGCCCACAAATCCCAAATCCATCAAAACTCATATAAAACTTGGGTCTCTGGTCATATTATCACAAACATAAATATCATCAAAATTATATCATAGTAATGCAAAATAATCTTACTATGACAATTCATAATAGGCCTTCAACCTCAAGGATAAACAAATCATGCCACAAAATCATTATACAAAATAACAAGCTTTGCATCATAATCCAATTCTTAAAGAAAATCTTAATCACCCTAAAGCATTAAGAAAAACATATAAGTTTTCATAAACGACTTTAAAGAAGCCAAAAAACAAAGAAAAATCTACTCACAAATTCGAGGACGAAAAATAGCCTCTTCTTGATGGGATTACTTTATCTAAATTACCCATACCTATAACTACACGTAAGTAATGTTTAAAAACCTTTTCCCATAATATAAACATGCTATGCAATGTATGATGCATATGAATGTATAATTTGCTAAATCAATAAGTATACTTTGCTCCAATTCACTCTTTGATTATTTATCCAATTTCCAATGATGAAATCCCTTAGCCATAACTTGATTTTAACATATAGATAATTGTGATTATTAAATATATTAAACTATAGTTTTAATATAAAATAATTGAATCTAAAGTAAAGTGTTTAATTTGGATAGAAATGATTATTTTATCCTTATGTATAAAATTGATTAAGGGTATTATGATGATTGTACCTTATTTATAGATTTTGTTTAAATCTATTATATTAATTAATTTGTTAATTAATATGCCCATTATCTAATGAATTTAAGTGTTAAATAATTAGATAAGATTGATTGAATATTAATAGTTAATATTAATACATATGTTTATTTATTATTGGATTATAAATTTTGATTTTGTGTTTAATGTCTATTGGTCCAAATATGCAGGATTTCACACATCTAATATAGGTGTGTTTGTATCATATAATGTCCATTTAATTAACATATTTATTGGATAAATATTGATTTAATTAAATGAAAAACAAAAACAAAAATAAAAATATCTATTTATTTTTTATTTTAATTAAGGAAATTAAGTTAATTCCCATTTTTTTCTCACTAAGCAATTTGGCCACGGAGAAGAAGTGAAGGGGATGGTGCAAATTGAGGAGAGCTCATGCTTTTGAGCTTATTCTTCATCAAAACTTCAAGCTTGCAACAAGACTACATAAAGCCTTAAGGTAATTTTCTAGGAAATTCATTGTTTTCTAAGTTTTTAATTTAGGATTTTTGTATGCAAAACTTACATTTGAGCATGATTTAAGCCATAGCAATCTTCAAGTGGTATCAGAGCATGATAGGTTCATGGTGTAGATGATTATAGGCTTGTGGTTTGGATGATTTCCATAAAGGAAACCATATGGGTAAATTCGGCCAACATGGTTCTTTGATGGAGATTTTGTTTTCTATCATTTTTAATGTGTTAGATGATGTGTAATGTGATTATAGAACCTTTGTTGTAGTAATTACATGTGGTGTAATGTGAAAATGGGTTTAGAACTCATTTTGGAGCTATATTGCCTATTTGATGGTTTATGGATAGTTGTTGTCCATAATGTGTTCCTTTGGTGGTTTTGTTATTTTCATTGTTATTGGCGTGTAAAAATTGATGTTAAAGTGTTTAAATCTATATTTTATAGCTTACGGCCAAGTGTATATATGTATGCAAAAGTGTTTTCCTATTGTATGTACAATGTTAATAAGTGTTGTTAACAATGAAAAAGTATTTTTGGTTAGTGAAAATGTTTGATTTCCATAATGTTACTGTAACATTCCGATCCTTAAAGGCGGGGAATGACGCTAGGACGAAAAGGCCTGAGTAAGGAGTGGCTCCTGGCAGGCTTCAGGATGGTTGTGGGCTAGGAGAAGTCCTATATCAGAATGTAAAAGGAAGTTATTGGGCTATATATATAGAGTTAGAACCAAGTTGTCAACAAGGCTTTTTGGGATGGGTGGTAGTTTATTTCTAAGAACTACGCAGTTAAACATGCTTGGATGAGAGTAGTACCTAGATGGGTGATCTCTTAAAAAGTCCTCGGGATAACCCATTACCAAGAATAAAACCATGAGGTCTTAAGGGTTGGGTTAAAGTGAATAATATTATTGATCGTCTTGGGTCAGGTGTGACAATTGGTATCAGAGCCAACTCTCCTGTAGTATGATTATGGGTTCAAGGACGGGCCGACAAAAACTGTTGGGCTTGTAACATCTCAGTTTTTGAGGGCGGAGAGTAATGTCGGGACAGAAAGGTCTGAGATGGCTGTAGAGGCAAGAGGAGTCCTACATCAGAATTGGAGAGGAAGTTATTAGGCTATATATGTAGAGTTGAAACCAAGTTGTTAACAAGGCCTTTTGGGATGGGTCATATTTTATTTTCAAGAACTACGCAGTTAAGCATACTTAGGCGAGAGCAGTATCAAGATGGGTGACCTCTTGAAAAGTCCTCGGGATAATCAATTATCAAGAATAAAATCGTGAGACCCTAAGGGTTGGACTAAAGTGAACAATATTATTGACAATCTTGGGCTAGGTGTGACAATTGGTATCAGAGCCAACTCTCCTCTAGTATAATTGTGGGCTCGAGGACGAGCCGACGGAAGCTGGTGGGCCTATAACATCTTGGTCCTTGAGGGCGGAGAGTAATGTCAGGACAGGAAAGCCTGAGCAAGAAGCGGCTCTTGCCAAGCTTCAGGATGGTTATGGGGGCAGGAGTCCCATATCGGAATATGAGAGGAAGTTACTGGGCTATATATGTAGAGTTGAAATTAAGTTGTCAACAAGGCATTTTGGGATGGGTGGTAATTTATTTTCAAGAACTATATAGTTAAGTGTACTTTGACGAGAGTAATATCAAGATGGGTTACCTTTTGGGAAGTCCTCGGGATAACCTATTATCAAGAATAAAATCATGAGGCCCCAAGGATTGGGTCAAAGCAGACAATATTATTAACAGTCTTAGGTCAGGTGTGACAGTTAGAATAGTTGGCCATAAAGGATTGGTATTGAAAATGTTTTCCAAGTTGGCTACAAGGTGTTAAAATGTTTAACATGTGTAGGTGTCAATGGTTGACACATTATATAGTTAAATATATATATATATATACACTAAGTTGTTAGTGTATATATATATATATACACAAAAAAAAAAAAAACTTTGATTTGTAAATAAAATGAGTTGCAAAAATTGTTTTTTGTAAGTTTTGTTAAATGTTCTTAAACGTTTAATATGTAGTAATATTTCATGCATGAATATATATATGAGTAATGGGTTATACATATATATAAAATATTTGTTTTTAAGTGTAAAAATGGTTTTGCGTAAAAATTTTTCCAACCATTTTTAGAAAATGTTTATATATCAAATGTTGGTACATTTAAATTAATATATGTATATGAAATGAGATTATATATGTGTGTGTGTATATATATATATATATATTTTTTATCAAATGTTGAATATATGTGTATATAATATTTATTTGATTTATTTATTTGATGAATAAATTAAATGTTGATTATTTTATTTATATAATAAATAAATATTCAAGTTTTGCTTATTTTGCAGTATTGATTGCATATAAAATATATAGATATGTGTTTAAAATGTTTAAATATGTATTAATAAGCTTATATATTTTCTTAATGTATTTAATTTTGATTAAATGCATGAAATGTATATATTAAATATATGTTTATCTTTTATGCATTTGACTTAGTACATACATATATGTTTATTGTGTATGTATATGCTAGTTACACTTTTTCTAAAATATGCATTTTATACATGGATATGTAGATTAATGTATATTGAAATGTGTAGAAATGTAGTTAGATAGAAACAAAACATTAGGCTTAGTTTCACAATTTAGATTTGATGAATAATATTAGTAAGTGTTACTAATAATTATATTAATGTGGCATGTTAATCATGTTAATATATGAGTTAACCAATTCAATGAATAATTAAATTAGTTTGACTAGTTAACGTTATTTATCCAATTAAAATTTTCTAACAAGTAAAACAAAATTTCTAGTATGACTAGTTATCTCAAACAAATACACAAACGAAACCTTCTTGTGTGACAAGAATACTATCCTTAAAATAACAAAAACCAAAACATAAATACCACAAAACTTGTAAGACAAGGATTAGTAACACATACATATATGAAAAAGCTATTTTTCAAAGTTAGAAATATGATTTCTAAATTAAAACATGTAATGGTTACATGTGTGTTAACAATTAATGAATTGTTAATAAAATCATGCATTTATAAGTTAAAATATTTTTTCATATGATGAATAAATTATTTTAAAAAATATTTTCAATAAAAAGATTTTACAAAGGGTTTTAAAATTATTTAAGATTTTATTAAAATTGTTATATATATATTTTAAAATAATAATATTTATTCATATAATAAATGAATAATATTAATATTTTGATTAAAATTTTTTAATAAATGGTTTATTGAAAAAGTTTATAAGGACTCCCTGTAATAATTGTTAAATCTTAGCCTCCTATTGTAGGATGACTATGAGTTCTGTAACATAAATTTGTATCCCAATATTTCTATTATATGAGGGGTATTTAATTTATATTATAGAACTCTGTTATCTGATTTTTGGGTGTGTATTTTCACCTTGACTAAGATTTCTATTATGTAAGGGAGAGGTAAAAATAACATTTTAAGAAAGTGCAATGATTTGGGTTTAACTGGCCTAAGGTGCTAAGTTTTCTATTATGTAAGACATTTGAAGTTAAGGCTAAATAAAAAATCAAATCTTATATGGGGATATAAAAGAAAATGAGTTTCTTACTTATTGGGGTTAATTGACCAAGATTTTTATTATGTGAGGTTAGTTAATTTTGATAAGATGTTGATTTCCGACTAATAATCACAAAATTCCAATGAAACTTTTGAATTCTATCTGGGGAGTATGAAATTTAAATTAAATAGTGGGAGCTAATAAGATTAGCATCTATTAATAACTTTTAAAATTATTTAACGGTTATTATTCAAAATTATTTGAATTTGTGTAAATCAAATTTGTTGATTACTATACAGTACAAGATCACTAATAATCTTTTTCTATTTCTTTTTAATATCTCAAAAGAATATGATATATTGATACCAATAATAAAACTGTTAACGGTGTTCTTCATTAAAATTTTAAGATTTTAATAGTTTAACGGGGACAAATTTAAATCTGATTAAGAAAATTATTTTCTTAATGGAAAAATAGAACATATCCTGAGGAATTGTCATTAATACCTTAAAGAAGGTACATATAGCTGTATGATGATCGATTATGAATTAAGTGTTACTTCAAATCATCATTCTTGGATATTAGATTCAGCAGCTATATCTCATAATTGTATCTCTCAATAGACATTACAGAATTGTTCAGTATTATCTAGAGACGAAATCGTGCTGAGAATGGCTAATAAGACAACAGTTACTGCTAAAGCCAAAAGATCTTGTGAGCTTAGATTGTTTAGTAGACCCATTTTGAGATTAAATTCTATGTTGTATTTTGCTCCTGCCACTACAAATATCATTTCAATATCTATACTATGTAAAGATGATTACAGTATACAATTTACTAAAAATGAATGTTCAATACATTTTTGAAATGTATTAGTGGGCAAAGCAATAAATACAAATGGTTTATATGTTCTAGAATTGAATAATAGTTATCAATAAAGTCTATTATGAATAAAAGAATTTGTGATTAGACAAATCCTAAATATCTATGGCACCATATATTGGGTCATATAGGAGATAGGAGATTGATTCAACTTGGTACAAGTGAACTTTTAAGTTCACTGGGTTCAGAACCCTTACCAACTTATAAATTATATCTTCAAGGTAAGATGACCAATGAATATCTTGAGGAAAATATATATATGCAACAATTAGTTAGTTTTATATCCACTGTAGATAAAAATAAGGTATGCAAGTTGCATCGATCCATTTATAGATTGAAACAAGTTTCTCGTAGTTGGAATAAACGATTTGATGATGCGATCAAATGGTATAAATTTGAACAAAACCCAGATGACCATTGAGTTTATAAATGAGTTAAGGATTATGCTATAATGTTCCTCATATTATATATGAACGATATATTATTAAGGGTAATCATATAGGCATGATGATTGAGGCAAAAATATATTTATCCAGAACCTTCTCGATGAAAGATCTTGGAAAAGCGATCTATGTTTTGAGAATTCACATCTATAGAGATAAAACGAAGAGGGTAATAGGATTATCCCAAAGGATGTACATAGAAAAGATACTGAAGAAGTTCAGTATGGAGAACTCTAAGAGAGGTCTCCTATCCTTCAATCACAGTCATAATCTTTCTAAAGATATGGGTCTAAAAATTGATAAAAAGATTCAGTGAATGCATAGTATATCTTATGCTTCGATTATAGGTAACTTGATGTATACGATGTTATGTACACGATTTGATATAGCATATGCTATAAGTGTTACAAGCAGATATCAAACCAATCTTGGAGAAAAATATTGGTCAACCATTAAAACAATCCTTAAGTATTTGCAAAGGACTAATGATTTATTTCTAATTTATGAATCTCAAGAATTGAGTATTTAGGGATACTCAGATTCTAATTTTCAATCAAATATAGATGATAGAAAGTCTACATCTGATTTTATTTTTGTATGTAATGGAGGAGCTATCAGTTGGAAGAGTTCTAAATAAATGACAATAGTAGACTCCATTACTGAGATTGAATATATTACCGCTTTAGAAGCAGTAAAAGAGGCTGTTTGGATGCGAAAGTTCGTAACTAAACTTGGTACTGTTTCTAATATGAGTTATCCGATAACTCTATTTCGTGACAATATTAAGAGTATTCCTATGGATATTTGTCATAGTCTTCCAGTAATTGAATATCTTAATGTATATCGAAACAATATCAGTGGATTTATTCCAAGGAATATGAACAACTGCACTTGGCTCAACTATCTTGCTCTGCAAGAAAATCGTTTTTCGTATGTACCAATCTATTTGCATAGAAATTAAAAATTTTATTTTACAGCATGCTGCTGCCTATGGGGTACTGTTTGAGACTATCGTCACTACTACAAAAATTCTCTTAATGCTAACTTATAGTATGCTTCACTGACACTGAGTTTTAGTATTTGCAAGTGACAATGGCATTAGAAAAAACTAACACTACAATATCAATGTTTTTCAACTCTATTTTTTTCTAACTTTATTAGTGTGTCAGCATTTATCACTTACTTTATTAGTGCATCAATATTTATCATTACTACAAATAACCATTTATAATGTATCTAAATTACCATTTTAGCTTTTTGATATTTTATTATTTAACATGTTATCTGAGAATTAAATATTATTTTAAACATATAATAGCAATATTCTATATGCTTTACTACTAATCCAACTAAAACACATAACCAAAAAAGAATGGCAGCAAAGGTAACGTAAGCAATAGAAGTCTTTGCATTATAACATCCAATATATTTGTAACTAAAATATATGTTCACAAATTTGAAATTACAAAATTATAAATTAAAATACTATAACATTGTTGTAACAGACAACAACAAATCCTCAGTATATCTTGTACCCGATATTTTACCATTGGTTTTCATTGGCCTACATGAGCAAAGTTATTTTTTAGCTAATATATTACTTCCATATCTGTAGAGCAAATTTAATATTAGAGAATACTTTTGCCCAACAAGTAAGTAAAAGGAAAATGTTAAAAAAAATGTTTTAAAGCTTGTATCCAGTGCTAAACCTAGCTATATAAATATAGATGAAACATTTAAAGATTTCCAAGTTAAACGGCAGAGGATTAATTACTCCATCGTAATTGATCTGAAATAATCAAAATCAAAATCAATTGCAAAAATTTCCTGCATCAATCCATCAGCCAAAATAATAATTTCACAATAAATAAAAAATGAAATAACAATGTTTTTCTTTCCAAAATTGATAATGCGATTGTAGAAAACTCCAAGCTTCATAGCAAAGTTTAAAGCAAACGGCCGAAATATTGGTATGGGGGATGACCAGCAAAACCGTCCTTCACCAACACCCTGATCATATTAATTTCCTCAGTCAAAATTAAAAATATTAATGTATTAGGAAACTACATGTACTTGTGTGAGATTCATAGATGAAATGTCATCATTCATGTCAACTAGACTGCATATCACAATTTTTCGTTAGTATGATCGGCAGCAACAACTACAAGCGTACGACTGGATGCAAACGACGGTTGGTAGCGAGAGGTACCAGCGAATGATAAAAGAGCGGTGGGCAGCCGTTAGGGTTTCAAAAAGATTAGAGTGAGATTTGGGTGGCGGTATGTGGGAATGACAGAACGAGTAGTAATATAGTTTCTTATTTTATATGACAACTTAAAATGACGTCGTTTACGATTTCCACCCAAACAAATGTTTTTTTTACCCACTGCTAAACAAACGTAAAAAATAAAAATAAAAATAAAAAATAACACAGATTTGGATAGTACTATTAAACTACAATATGAAACAATAACTTGTAACTGCAAGAATTCATTTTCCATAAGACTCAAAATATTATAAATTCCACAATCAAGTAATCAATAAAATGATAGGCAAAATTATTTTTAATTTTAGGAAATAAAATTGTGAAATTTTATGTAACTAAACAAATTAAAAATAATTTAATTTTAATTTTAAAATTTAAAAATAAAAAACAACATAGTTATATTATATCATATCATTAATATTCTTAAGCATTAATATTATATCATAAATATGTTTTAAGTATTACTATTTTTAGTTTTAGTATTAAAAAAATAAAAAAAATATTATGATACTATTATATCATCTTCACACTGATACCTGCAATATTTTTCTTTTATTTATGATATTACAGTATTAGTGAAGCTAATACTGTTGTGTTTTGTTTAAAAATTTAACCTAAGTATTTTAATGAAAAAGTGTAGTAGTATTAATAAAGGGAGCTTTTATAATAGTTCATACTTCTACTTATATAAAAAAGCATAGAAGTCTATATACTTAACATGCATCTATTGTTCTATCTCATGATAGATATTGATTAAAATCTCAATTTCAAATATATCCATAGTCGTGTATGCTTGCATGACATATTTTTAAGGTCAAACAGTATGAGATGATCACGCTATGATCTTATATTGATATATTGTTTTGACAAAATTATACACTTTCAATTTTACATTTAATGCATTTCGATTACTTATGCAAAAAGTAAATTAAAAGTATATCGATATAAGGATGCAAGATAGGATCATAGATTCTCACATTCATGAATCATGATCACATTCTGACAGGTGAAATTCCAAAAAAAATTGGGATGCTGCAAAATCTATAGCATTTATATCTTGGGCTCAATAGCTTAACTGGTTTTATTCCACCCACAATCTTCAATATTGCAACCTTAGCACACATTTGTCTAGTTGTGAATGATCTCTCAAGCCATTTACCATCAAACTTGGGCTACAGGCTTTTGAACCTCGAGGCGATTGCCTTAGGATCAAATAAACTTAGTGAACAATCCCCAACTACCTATCAAATGCAACTAAGCTCACTATCCTGGACTTAAGCTCTAACTTATTCTCTGGCCATATTCCAAATACATTTGGAAATCTGAGACACCTTCGCTATCTTGGCCTTCAGCATAATAACTTGGGCACTGAATCATCTACTGCATAATGGAGTTTTATCTCTTTGGCAAATTGCAGAGAGCTAACGTTTCTAGGCTTAGCTTCTAACCCATTATATAGTATTCTTCCACATTCAATTGGCAATATCTCTGAATCTCTTCAGTATTTTTATGCATACGATTGCAAACTGATGGGCAGCATTCCTATAGAAATTGGTAATTTACATAGCCTGATAACTTTAAGCCTCCACGAAAATAACTTTACCGGAACAATTCCAACAACAATGGGAAGATTACAGTTGCTACAAGCTTTATCTCTCTCAATTAATAATTTGCAAGGATTCATTCCTGATGATGTTTGCCACTTGAAGAGATTGATGTTATTACTATTAGATGGTAACAAGCTCTACGGACCTATACCAACCTGCTTGGCAAGCTTGATATCTCTAAGAGCACTGCAGTTAGGCTCCAACAAGCTCACTTCTAGCATACCATCGTCCTTCTGGACTCTCAATTATATTTTGTATATAAACTTGTCATCAAATTCTTTAACTGGTTCTCTCAATTCAGATGTTCAAAATTTAAAGGTCTTAATAAGTCTAGATTTATCAATGAATCAATTATCAGGGGATATTCCAGTTACCATTGGTGGCCTCAAAGATCTTGTCAATCTATCCTTGGTAGGTAATAGATTTCGAGGACATATCCCTGAATCATTTGGTGATTTGATAAGTTTAGAATCCTTATATCTCTTTAATAACAATTTCAACGGAGAAATTCCAAAGTCATTGGAGGCTCTCTTATACCTTCAATATTTTAATGTCTCTCGCAATAGATTACAAGGGGAAATACCGACAAAAAGGCCCTTTAGAAACTTTTCAGCTCAATCATTCCTCTTAAATTATGCCCTTTGTGGTCCCCCAAGACTACAAGTTCCACCTTGTAAAGATGGCACCGTTAAATGATCTAACAAAAAAATCACAGTTATTTTGAAATATGTTTTACCTGCAATCATTTTCATTATACTAGTAGCGACTATTATCATTGTCTTTATAAGGAGTCAAAGTAGGCGGGCAAAGAATCTGGTTCAGGAAGATTTGCTTCCTCTAGCAACATGGAGAAGAACATCCTATCTAGAAATTCAACAAGCAATGGATGGATTTAGCGAATGCAACTTGCTTTGTAAAGGTAGTTTTGGATCAGTGTATAAAGGTACCCTTTCAAATGAGTCTAATGTTGCAGTGAAGGTTTTCAATGTGCAACCTGAGAGAGCTTTTGAAAGTTTTGATTCTGAATGTGAAATACTGCAGAATATTCGTCACCGAAATCTTGTAAAGATCCTTAGCAGCTATTGTAATATTGATTTTAAAGCCTTGATACTAGAGTTTATGCCTAATGGTAGCCTTCAGAAGTGGTTGTATTCTCACAATTATTTTCTAGATATCCTAGAGAGATTGAACATAATGACAGATCTGGCATTAGCTCTTGAATATCTTCATCTCGGTCAATCAATAGAAGCTGTGGTTCATTGTGATTTGAAACCTAGCAATATTTTATTGGATGAAAATATGGTTGCATATGTGAGTGATTTTGGCATTTCCAAACTCTTAAGTGAAGGAGATTCCATGTCAGAAACCTTGACAATGGCCACTATAGGTTACATGGCACCAGGTATATATTTTTTCATCTTGAATTTCAATTTTAAACTTCAACACTAACTTTTTATTCAAACACAGTTTTTTAGATCTATATCATAAGATTATTGATTTTGTCCTTTATTTCATAATGGGATACCTTGTTGATAAATTGTAATCCAAATCTAGAGTATGGATCAGAGGGCATTGTTTCATTAAGAAGTGATGTATATAGTTATCGTGTTTTATTGATGGAAACCTTTACAAGAAAGAAACCCACAGATGAAATGTTTGATGAAGAAATGAGTTTAAAGAATTGGGTGAAGGATTCATTTCGCCATGGATTGACTAAAGTTGTAGATGCAAATTTATTGCAAGAAGAGAGAGCTTTTACTGTCAAAATGGATTGCATATTAAGAATCATGAATTTGGCTTTGGATTGTACCATGGATTCATCTGAGCAGAGGATAAGTATGATTGATGCTGTAGCAAAACTGAAGAAGATTAAAATGAGATTTGTAATGGATGTTGGGGTAACTGCTTAATTTTAAATAATACTTTGATATTTGTTCTTTTGGAAAACACATATAAATTGTATGTACTGAATAAGTATGATAGTCAAATGTAGCTGTCTTTCACACTTGTATAAAGTTATTGTGGGATTTGGCTATTGTCCCACATTGCTCAAGTTGGAGGATTGATGGCTTATCCTTTTATTATAAAAGGAAGCCATAAGTTGATTTGTAAATGTGTCCAAAACATAAATCTTCCAAAGAGCCCTTGGGATTTTTTTATTAAAGTCCCTTAGTGTTAAATATCTTTGATTTTGATTTGTATCTTTTGGGTAATTACATTATGGCCCAAAAGAAGTT